>JABUQX010047127.1:42500-60000 GCA_015478945.1 Trachelipus rathkii
ATGAATTAGGAGAGAGTCACTGTTTATTGAATCTATTTGAAGCCGTGTGTGCTGATGTATTATTATTACTAGCTATTGGGATCAGTGTCATGTGTTCTTGTCTACCCTGACTTGATTCAGTTGTGTCCTCCGTCACCAGTAAAGCTTAGCCTCGAGTATGCTGCCCTCTCTGCCTCAATTTGTTGGAAGGATTCGGGCTGTGTGTCCCTCATTTGCCATGGGTAATGTGATTCTATGAGCAAATGCTGAGTGGTACTTTGTATAATCTCTCACTCATTTTCTTTTTAGAGTAGTAACATCGTCCACTTTACATGATGGTCCCCTTACGTTGTACTGCCGTGGAGTGGCTCTCGGATGAGTTGTTTGTTGAGGAGGCTGAACATGCGCAAACAATTATTATTGGTGAACCTTGACGATAGATATAATCAGGGTATATTGGTGGACGAGGCGGCACAGTATGAATATATTAACAATCTTGTGAGCAGTATTATGTATGGCATATGAGTCTATATATCGTATCTGTCGGTTTCATGATGCTTTGACTTTCTCACTGATTCTATTTTCTAGGCAACAATATTTGAGAATGCTAATCTTTATTGTAATGTTTTTATTATTTAATGCTATGTTTACTCAAAATTTGGTTTGTATTCCGTGGATTTTCTATGTTGTTTTGAGTTAGACATTAGCTCGAAACATTTTTAGTTCTCTAATTATATTTATTATTATTATATTGATATTGTTTATTACAGACTTTTAATGCCTTTTAGAAACCACCATGCTCGAGCTTCTAACCGGTCCTTTATAGATAGAATCTCTCTAGATATTCCTTTTGATTCGACCAATTACCCTCTGAACGTCCATGCCCTCTACTCTTCCTATGATACTTCCACCGTGATTCTCGATTGAATTCTATGTATACTATCTATGATCTATTTTTTGATTTTAAATTTTTCCATATATTCTTTGTGAGGTAAACTTATTTAACATCAGGAAAAAGGGATAGTCTTGATATGTTTATTAGATCGTGGTAAATTAAAACGATATTTCATACATCCTAAAACCGGTAAGGTCAGTTATATATTCAACTACTTCTCTCACACATCCTGCTCGTCCCCCTCTTTCACCCCACCATTCCGTTGTCTATTGATATCTACTTAATTCATTGGCATTCAGTAATTATTTTTTATAACATAATCACAATCAAACTCATTTATCTTTTTTTTATTTGTTAGAATCGATTCTTGTTCTTACTAAATTATACTTTTATTTGCATTCTTCACTGTTTAGTATCTTTATATATTTTGTTTTTACATTTTTTTATCCTATATAGTCATATCTAACTTTCTGTAAATTACAGACTCAAGTTATAAACACCTGCTATCCTCTATAATTTTATTTTTGTTAACTTCATCTCATTCTCCACCGTGTATTTTATTGACTATTTGTATTTTACATGAGATCTTTTGGTGTATCGTGTACTATGATAGTACGTACTTCGCTTTGATTTCTATTGACTTCAATTTGTCATAGTTTTTTGTTTTTATCTAATCATTGGTTACTGCCTTCTCATATCTCTCTCATTAGCTGTAAGATCGTTCTGACTGTAGGTAGGTTATGGTGCACTTCCAGCACTCGTATGGTTGTGTCCTTTTGATTCTCCAATCCTCTCCATCTTACACACCGCATATTCGGGTAACCCACCAAGATGGACCTTAACATAGCATCTCTTCGGGATTTGTGCTCCTAATGTAGTGGGGCTCGGGTCCAACCTGAAGATTTGTCTGGTTCATGGATTTATTTACCCGAACTATAAGTATCCTCTAATTGTTAGGTTTTAACCTACAGGTGTCACTATGTAACTGAACACCTTGTGTGCTCTTACCTCTATATGCATCGAAGTCCTTCGGTAGATAGTCGCATCAGGGTGTCTTCTATATACGAGGATGGGTGTACAAGGGAGTAGAGTACTGGGCTTTTTTGATTGCCTGTGAGATTACTTTACTGGTATATATTTATAGCAGTTGGTACTTTCTTTTAGTCTGTTTCTTGTTTATATATGTTGACCTGTTTTTTATTTCTCTCCTTCGCACGTATAGGCTATAGGTTATTGTCTTATCTTAGTATGGTTAGAGTATATTTAGTAGTTTAGTATTTTGACGAGGCTCTTTTATAAACACTTTGTTTTATGTTATTAATCATTCTGTTGCCTCGTTAGGCTTTGCTACTGGTACTATTCAACTGGATGTGGCCGTTTGGTACTACTCTACCTCGATCCTGCTACTTCTCATATCGTAGTTATTGGCGGACGGGAGTCAGCTAACTGTTTCTTCTTTTGCAGTACTTAACACCTACTTACTACACACCACCTCTTGACACTTGGATTGCTACTTCGCTAGCCCCGCCTATCTATGTCTATTGTATATTAGTTAACTATAATTAGCTAACACATTATTATCATTTAATTATAATTCATATATATACATTATACTTGAGGAATATTTTAACATATTATTATACCATATTGAATCCTATATCTCATTGATCACTCTCAATCACATAAATATATAGATCAATTAATAATAATAGATTATGCATATTTAATAATGAGATTAATTAACCACATAACCGATACTCACACTACACTAATTACATGACTCATGTAACTACATCAATACATACTTATATTAAACTTATTACTAATAACTCAATATCACCAATTCATACACAATATTTCTTGAATGAGCGTTCATATGTCTTTCTGCTCGAAACGTCCTCTATCTCGCACCACTATCTCGTCTGTTAACGCACGCAACTGTCCATCGCATAATTAAACCTTGCAGCCTAGCCTGCTGTATTCGACTATAAAGGAGTTTGAGATTACGCTTCACTACCTTTGCATCTATCATAGTTGACAGTCCTTGATATAACTTATCATTCAGCGCTGTATATGTATTGTCAGGTATGTACTAGTCACGTGTACTCTACATCCTATATGTATTTTAGATACACAGGTGGGAAGTTTACTATGTCTATGCGTTCATTCGTTTGTATTCTTCTGTTTCATGGAGTCTAAGCCTCACCTTCGGCCTATCCATTACTGAGTTCTGATCGTAGAGAATCTTTCTTTACTATCATGTCATTATGTTCTAATTTTCTATTAAGGTTATTGTGATGTCTACTATTAGTATATATATGCCTCCTGTGCGATTTGACAGATATTCACATCAGCATAATAGTGAGAGATATAGAATACATCACACGTAATCTGAGATTTACATTATGTTCAGGAATGCCTGGAGTGATTTTTTTGAATCACGTTGAGCAGACTCTTTGCTTATATGACATCGCCGGGATACTTCTGGTGTATAGATCTAACTCACACTGTACTCAGAGAGGCACATGGCTTATTGCTGAATTGATTATATCGCATCTTGATAACGCAGGTAATCAGATAACATCATGTATGTATAGGGTATAATATCTATATACGTCTCCTTGATAACTGTTGTATGATTATCATTTCTTGTGAGAGAGTGAACTATAGATGGTTATGAGACTGTGATTGCAATTAGTGTCACATGTTAATTGTGTATTGTTCCGTAGATCAAAATTTTTATTGGTAGTCTTATTGTATTGGTTTTTCGGTATATTCTTTATTATTTGGAAATGATTTTATATTAGCCTCGTTTCCTTTATTTATTATTTAAACGTTGTAAGGTATTTAGTTGACACCTACGTGAAGTGAAGTAAGGGAGATGTTATGAGAAAGATTAGTTGAGAAATTGAGCCCATAAAAGTGGTGTTAAATGGTAGAGGTAATTCCGTGTTTTTCGAAAAGATGGCTATGGTTCGTTTTCCGGTGAGTAATGTTTAGGTTTACCCGTTAGAATTTCTGTCTAAAATGTCTACGTTAGTCTGCGTTAGTTCAAATTGATGTTAGACGCGTGTCTTTTTTGATATATTTTGTATTATCAATTTTTGAAAATCTATGCTCTCAAGAGCTTGTATCTTGATAGATTTGGTAACTTTGTTAAGGGATTTTTGTTAGATAATGATCTAGGTTGGCGCGGGAGTTACGCTGTGTGCGATGATTTGTTAAAAAAGCTGGGGTATCTACAGTTAGGTTTTGTTATGTCTGTAGCTATCGTTTATGGTTTACAGACTTATATCATTATGTGAAAGTATGGGTTTGAGGTTTGTCGTTGTAGCTTACCTTATACTTCTGAGTTTCATTTATTGATTAGTCTTAGCCACTTCTATTGATGGTTGGTGAAACTTTGTTTACCTTAGCACATATATTCTGTTATCGTACCACTGATAATTTATGTGTATTATTGTTATTGCATTTTGTGGTGTTTATAAATCATTTACTGGATTTGTTCTGAGTGTATAAAAACAACTTGATATGTTCACCATTGATACGCTTGTTGATATAAAGTGTGACTAAAGGTTAATTGATTTCTATTTGTAAAAGTATGAAGTTAATTTTGTTTTTCTTTTTCTCGAATGGTAACTTTTGTTTGGATATTGTTTTCGGTGCTTTTATGTCGCACGCAGGGTATTGTTAGGGTTTGTCATATTGGTTCATTTGAATTTCTGCAGGTTGTCTAGGTTATTGGGATATGTTTAGCTTTTGTGATTTTTATATTTATTTAACTTTGTTCATTCCTTATTAGAACTTTTAATTTTTTGGAGTGCTGATGTTTATGTTCCAAATATATTGATACTGGCGTATTTTAATATGACTTGAATATCAATTAGTCACTTGGCAATGGGTGGGTAGTGTAGTATTGTGGGAGGGGGATGGGGATTTGAATTTTTCGTGATTTTATTTTCGATTTTATCTCCGGCTTTTTAAATACCAGTGAAGTTGGGCCATTACCTCTGACTATGATATTTTAGTTCAAACGAATTTATTTTAATTGTTATGGTTTTTTTAATATAGACTGTTGGTAGTTATTTATATATGTTTACTGTGTTGAGTACATAGGTTCAAGCTATGTTTGTTCAAATTTTTTTTCGTTTGGGTGATTATATAGTTAGACTGTTCATAATCTCATTTCTCTAATTATTTTCTTTTTGCAATATTACGTTTGATCCATTCATATAAAGTTCCTATTAAGTATTGATAAAAAAACATTATTGTCAAAATCTTGGATATATACTATTATTGAGGGAAATATATTCTTCCTCTACTCTTAGATAAATGCCATTGCAAGTGTTAATTGAAAAATACATCCGAGTACTAATTTAGGAGACTCTTGTTTTCACACTAAAACGTCTGAGAGGGCTCTATGATCATCCGTTTTTCTTCGTTGGGTATCATTTAGTAAGTCTTAAAAACTTTAATCTAATTAAATTATACGAAATTTCCATAAAATGTTTATAGAGATTATTCTGAATTCTTTGTGATAGTCTCTTAGATGTAAATTATGATATTATTTTTTCTTAACATTTTTCTTTGGCCTATATAAAAACAAAATTTAGTGGTCAGCTACAAAATAAATATCCAAAAATTAATATAAGTTTCTAATAATAATAATAATTGCATTAATAAATTGAAAATTAAAATTAAATTTTACTAAGATTTTATTTCCGGTTGGTTTAATATGTATTAACACTGCAATTAGGGAATTAATAAATCAAACGAAACTAATATAGGAGATTAATATATTACAATTAGCATTTAAACTATATTCTATTCTTTAACTTCCGGTGTGACATTTTTAGTATATTTATTTTTATTTTTCTTATTTAGAAATTTAAAAATCAATTAGGTAACAAATGAAATTATAAGCATATACCTTATAAGAAAAAACAAACAAAGTATCCTTCTAGTCTGGATCGGTCTAAATGCGGTTAGTTCTTACAAAGATGATTTTAGAGTTTTTCTAACCCAGGCTTTATAGTTATATAAAAGGCGGCATTAATTATGGAAATATAAATTAACCATTAGGGTACTTAGGTGTCTAAGCTACCAAATTCTGATTTTTTGTATTTCATCATACTTTCTTCTAATCGCGATATGAAAGTCCTATCAACCTGAATATACCTCCTTAAATCTGTGTGTACTGTAATTACAGTTTCTTTAAAAAAAGGTAGGAGAGAGGGAGAGAGATGAGAGAGGGAATGAGAGATGAGAGAGAGAAGAGAGAGTATGAGAGTATGTAGAAGAGATGAGAGAGAGAGATTATTGGAGGAGTAGACGTATGGATGGGAAATAAAATAGAATGCTTCTGTTAACAATTAACTTGTAAATAAATATCTGCAATCCAAGTCATTATCATTATCATGATTATAAATTTAAAGAGGGGATGATAAGTATGACATTGTGTATATATAGTTCTATTTAAATGATATTTGGAATAATGCTAAAACTAAGTACTAATTGAAATCTAGATCTACGGTGCGATTATTCGAAAGGTTGTGTATATTAAGTGATGATTATGGAATTTTAATCAAAGGTCTCATGTCTTGCTAGTTTGTCCACTTATACAAGTTTTTTTATGGAATCCTTGTTGTTATTGTCGGGTGGTATTAAAATGATTATATTATAAAAAAAGAAATCTTTATATATTTGTTAATGGCTTACAATATATCGCCTAAAATAATTTTTAAATTTGCAGTCATTTACTCCAAGAAAATATAGAAAATGTTTTCCTCCTCAGAGATAAGGGAGATTACATTTGTTATTAAGATATAAAGATAGTTTCGTTTGTCTGATAAATAATAATGATTATTTGAATTTGTGTATATTTAAAATTATAAAATATTTATTTGGGCCGCGAAACATATGGGCCCAACGCTTTCAATCCGGCTTGTTTCGTCGGTCGTTTTTCACTCTAATTTTTCAATGTAAGTAAGTAAAAATTCATTGCTTTTTCGAGCAGGTTAGGTTTTAAATATTGGGCATTAATTCTATTGTTCAATCTTTACTGTAGTGCGTGACTACTGGCAAGGACGAGCATCACACTTCACATCGACACACAATTCACACACTACACACACATCACACACACACACACACATTATATATGCGGTTAGTTAGAGGGTAGTATATTCGGATTATGTTGTGTAATTATCAGTATATGCCTTTATTTATTTAGTTATGTTTTTGTGTTATGTGGTCTATTTATTTGATTATTAGTAGGTGAGGGATGTGTTTCACGTTACCGATATTATTAATTTTTTATATTATAATCTAGATTATATCTATATAATTATAGATATTTATTCTGTTTTTTCTATATATTCTTTATAGTATATTATGTTATTTTGTGTATTTTTCATTAATATTGTATATTGTATCGTAATTAGGTAGGGTATGATGGTGGGTTTGCGTTTTTGTTATTTTTGTATATATATCTATCGTTATTTATATATTTTTATTAAACATAGTATATTATATATATTATTATATATATTATATCTATATATGAGGGTTATTATAGTATATATATATTTATATATTTTATATTTTATAATTTGTGCAGTAAAATACAAGCTTTATGTGCTGACAATACAAAGCTAAATTCAAGCAATGAGAATGGTTTAGTTTTATTTTTTAATCTTAGTGATTGAACGACGTAAAAAACATCTCTCATATATTTCTCTATATCTTATATTCACACCTCTCTGTCATTTAAAATCTATCATATTTCACAGTCCATTAAATAACACCTTCTTTTGAAAATACTCTCAATACCCCCTAAAATACATAAGAATCACCTTATTCAAACACAATGTGCATATCAAATAACTCGGATATGTTCACCATGGATGTTGTCGTCATCAGTCTTTATATTTTGGGGTGACTAACGAATGAATTATGATCTGACGCTATTATCCAGCATTTAATAGGTCGATCCCTAAGACTAAAGTATAAATACTAATTTCTCGTTTATTACCAACTTATCCTCACCGTTCCTCTTTTGGCACAACAATTGACAATATTATATATCCAAAATTCTATCAACCACATTTTTTTCTAATCGAAATTCACTAATCCCACGTTACAACAAAAGAATAATCATACAATCAACTTTTACATATTATAATTATTAATAATTGCAGACGAAAATCAAAGTACACCCACACAACGGGTGGTCCATATCATTTGAGATTTTCAATTAAATATGTCTTATTAATACTTCCTAAAATATTCCTCAAAGAGGCTTTTAAAAATACCTTTTGAAATCATCCACCAACTTAATAATTTATCATTTCAGTATCATAGTTCATTAGATAAACATCGTTTTCTTCTTTTACTTGAAAAAGGCTTATCGATCATCATAACAGCGAAAGCTTCGTATATTAAGTGAAAAATATTAAAATGTAAAATAGATTTTGTATCCAATAGTTTTTTTTTTCAATAAAGAGAGGATGAGCGGGTATATACTGGTATATTATATTAATTATATAAATTAATATAAGTATATATATACTATAATATATTATATTATATAGGTGTTGTTTTATATAGATAGGTGAGAAGCGAGAAGGATAGTATATATTATTATTATGGTATATATATATATATATGATAATTTGTTTTGTTGCTGTGTGGTTTGTTAATGTGTGTTTTAGAAGCTTGGCTTTTAATTTAATATATTTCGAAAAAAATAGAGATTGTTTATAAACTTTGAGCTTGATGTGGGCATTCTTATTAGTAAGATGTTTGTAGCTATCACCCCATATGTTAAATAGTTTCTACTGTTAATTTCAATTTGGGGTAATTACGTTGTGATGCCATTTAAAAATAAACTTAACTACATAACAGCATAATATATACGTGCAAGTTGTCTATTAATTATACATAAAATAAACCTCTTTCGCTCACAACGTAAGTTAAACTAATTGCCTTATACTATATTATACTATATATAATATATAGTATATATGGTGATATATATATATATACTAATATCAGATATGATTATATATATATATATTATAATATATATAGTATATAATATATATATAATATATATATATATATATATATATATATATTATATAGTATATATTATATTATTTAATATTATATATTGAATATTTATATTATATTAAAACATACTAATATGAATTTATGTATTTAGGTTATGTATATATATGATCTTTGTCCTTAATTCTTCGGGAGGAAAAAGAGAATGTAAGGTGGTTCTCTGTTTTATTCTTTATAGCCTGTCTGAAGAAAAAGAAGTACGATTACGGACATCAGGCATCGGGTCTCTTGGGTCAGCTGGGGATGTATCAAAATCAGGCATTTATTTATTTGGAATTCAGATATGAGAGTTTAGCGGAAATTAACTCAGTTTGAAGTTCCCGGATGACATCCATTAATCAATCTGTTCATCGGTTCTTACTGTCAATTAAAAGTAAAGTTGCTGATATTACGCTTCAACTATTTTTTTAATCTATTAATAGGTTTCTACACTAATTAATAATCTTTATCCAACATCTCCCAAGGTAAGATTTGAATCTCTTAAAATATTAACAATGCGATCATATTTCTTTAGCTCAACTGGCAAATTTTTTTTTTGCAGATTATATCGTCTAAAACACTTTGGTTTCTTCCTGTTATTCTTCATCACTTGGACCTTAGGTTTTATGGTTGAACCCTACATTTATACTGAATTACTTAATAAAGGCATGCATGAGGTTGATGGACTTGTCTTATAGATCTTGCTAATATTTGCTTTCAGCATTTTGATAACATGATCATTTTTTCATGGGGCGTTAACATTCGAAGTTTAATTAATTATTTGGTGCAATTTGTTTTCATAATTATCGGTTACCTGTTCATCTTAAAGTAATATATACCTGTGTAGGTATGGGGTTGAGTAACTTGTTAATAGTAGCAGATACACAGGGTTGTCTGTTTGTTGGTAATTGTTGACTGTCTGTGGTAGTATGTTTGGTTGTTGTGTTAGTTGTTGTTTGTTGTTGGTGTTGTAGTTGTTGTTGTTGTTGTTTTTGTATGTTGTTTGTTGTTGGTTGTTTTTTGTTGTTGTTTGTCTTTGTGGGTTGCTTGTTGCTTGTTGTTGGTGTTGTTGTTGTTGTATTGTGTTGTTTTTTGTTGTTGTTGTTGGTGGTTGTTGTTGTTGTTGTTGTTCAATCGTGAGATCTTTTGTGTTTTGGTATCTGTTGTATTATATTTCATCTCATTAAGTCTGTCGCATAGGGTAAATTACTTAGCTACCTTCTCTTATTATTTTGAAATCTGCTTAGACCATGATACGACCGATTGGTCTCCCACCTTCTCCTTCTTCACCCCCTTATTATTTTAATATTTTCTTTTTTATGTTATGAGGAGGTTATTAATTGAGGCTTTCTATTTGACGACGTAACTGTTGGGTAGACTTTCGATATGGTTTTTTTAACAAAGACACTTTTATAAATGTTAGAGGATTATTTCACTACAACAGGATGAATTTCAGTTTCAACCGATTAGCAGATTACTTACAATATTGTTTATTTGCAAGTTTCAGCATTTAATTTTTCATACAAGAGGTGAATAATTTAAGAACAAGAGGTGCTCATATTATTCAGGTATGTATAGATCAGTTTCTAATTTCTAATCCTCCCTACCTGTCAAATTGTCCTGTTTTCTGCAAGGTTCTCTCTATCTTCCAACTTGATCTAAATATGTCAATATCAAATATTTCTCAACTGCACTAAAGATTTTACTCTTATGTCGATGACTAATCTGTCAGTCTGATCACCATTTTTGCCATCTGAAGTTGGTTTCTCTGCCTACAGTACGTTACATAATTCCATTCCCCAAATCATCTCCTACTTTTATGCTCTTTCACGGACTTTTTCTTTACATTCTCACCTGTAAGCACAAAAGATACTCTTCTTGGCTTGTTTGCATAAACAGAAAAATATGTCTTGGGAACGGCTCATATCACAGACATCTCAATGACGTCTGAGAATTCTGTTCAGTTATTCGGAGGAAATTTTCTTTACTTCGCGCTCAATTTACTCCAGCTATGAAGGATTCTTTACCGACCTTGACAATATGGAGTAATGATCTTCAATTTGGGGTGGAGGTCCGGTTTCGGGCCCTACTTTTGGTAACGGGTTGAGGTTTAATGGCTAGTAAAGCTGTCCCCTGGGCATTATCAACTCCCTTGAACCTTGTTCCTCTGCGACGAGGATCGTTGGCATAACCATCTCTTTTCGTTAAAAGTATTATATACGGTCAGGTGCTTCGAGAGTGTTGACTCTCTCGCATTCCTCCGGTCATTTTCACTGCGTTACTCGTTATTGTGAATGAGGTGCCTTGCTCTTAAACATTGACATATTGTTCGAGTATTGGGAAACTCAGGGAAGGTCTTTGTTGTTGTACCTCCTTCTTCCCAGGTCATTATCTGTTGGCTGTGGAATATTCCTTGCCTTCCTCTGATTTTCCTACTCTTATTATTCAGCATCTCTTTAGACTCCACGTTTGGGCCCACCTGAAGGAATTTCAGTTAGGAAGAGTGATATTTGGTTTTGGTTTGCTTCCTTTCTCTGGCTGTTTTGTTTTTACTCCCCTTTGATATAAGTGGCTTGCCGATGAGTGGTGGTAACATACAACATGAAAAAAAGTAAAATTTATGTGTACGGACCAGTAGGATTTATACCTTCTTTAGGATGAAGTTTTTAAAAGACTAAGTAATGATTAAAGGAAAAATGTTGTTTGTTGATATAAATTTACCTTTTCCTTAAGCTGAATCCGAGAATATTTGTGTTGCCTAAAATCAAAAAACTTATTCATATCTGTGTTGTTTGGCGCAACAATGGGCATTAGGTTATTGCGTGTGTTAAAGAAATATCTCCGATAATATTTGTTCTGATGAAAGGTTGTTTTGAGGCTATAAAAATAATAAAAATTTGAGAGATTTGTTGAGTAACAGTAGCGTTTAATACAGTTATGCATCAAGGTGCGGCTGGTATGTAATTTTATAATCTGTTTATGGTTGCCTTGACATTGTTATTATACATCACTCTCTCGATATTTTCTTGGCATTTTTTTATAACTCTCATTAACTCTCTTCAGTTGTTATTGTTCGAACTCAAGTTTGAAAATGAACAAATCTTTGAGCATAATGAAGAAATCGCGGTTTGTTAGCAGTGCAAAGTAGTTTATGTGGATGTGCAATAAAGAAGGAAGATAGAAATGCTAACAGTGAGTGGTGTTGAAGAAGTGATGCAGTGAGGTTAAAATAAAGAGCGTGGTTTGAATGCCAAATGCCAATGATGCGGTTTGAAAGAAAGATGTTTTGGATTATATAAGGAGGAAATTTGTAATACTAAAAGCTCAAATCCTAAACAAATAAGAGGTAAAATGATCAAGTTTGGAAGGAGGATAGAATGGCGGACTAGGCAGTATCAGGAAGCTGGGCGTCCGGAAGGAAGAGCGCAAGGGTTAAGTTTATATGAGAATAAGGGGGATCTGTAGAATAATGAAGAGAAATAATTGCTTCTTAACTAATGAATTGGAAGTGATAGGAAGGAAGTGTGGAGGAACTTTATGTTCGATAATCTGCATAACATTTGACAGTAATGAAGAGGTGACAGTGAATGTGTGTGGGTTTCGTGATGGTACATAAAAGGACTAGGTATTTTGGGTATGAAGTTTAATAGTAAAGAGGAGGTAATGGGAAGAGTGAGAAAGTTGAGGAATTGTAAATTTGCAGGTGTAGAAGAAAATACTGGTGAAATGATCAAGAACGTAGGCGAGATGGATATTGATTGGATTTGGAAAGTTTGTTTAACAAAGCGTTTTATGGATGGGTATAGTTCCGTTAGGGATTTGTAGGAGAGCTTAAATAGTAACCTTGGCTTATATACGATAAGCGGAAATAAGTGGTAACTGTATGAATTATAGGGGAATTTAGTTTTATTGAGTGTTGTACGGAAGATATATGCTAGTATTTTGGTCGAAAGAGTGCGTCGAGTTACTGAAGGACTGATTGGTGAAGAACAAGGCGCGTTTAGAAGTGGTAGAGGATGTGTGGATCAAATCTTTACTTTGAAACAAATGATTGAGAAAATGAGGGAGAAGAGAAAATATATTTTGTATTTAGGTTTTATGGATTTTTGCAACAGCGTATATGCACAGGATTAATAGGGAAGATCTACGGCAGGTGTTAGTGATAGTATGGTGTATGGTGGTAGGCTTCTGAATAGAATCAAAATAATGGATGACGATAGTGAAGCGTGTGTAAGAATAAATGGATTCGAAAGTGACTGGTTTAATATTGATAGCAGAGTGAGGTTTGGATGTGTTATGTTTCCTTGGTTATTCAATTTGTATATGGATGAGGTTATCTAAAGATTTAAAAAAGGTGGGGGTGCAAGGGATGGTGCTAGAATGATGGAAAAGATTGGAGACGCGAGTTGGAGGGTGCCTCCTAATTATAATGCAATGATTGTGTATGTGGCGAATCTGAAGTGAGTTTGAGTGACTGGTTGAGAGATTTAAGAAAACGTGTGTAAAAGGAAGGGTTTGACAGTAAACGTAGTAAGTAGTAGGTTCGAGTGTGTTTAGTGAGGAGTGGTCCCTCGATGTGAAGTTTAATCAGTTAATGGCGAGCCTAGCCTGGATCAAGTTTCTGAGTTTAAATATTTAAGATATATTGTTTGGATGATAAAGGAATGGATGTTTCAGAGTGTAGTAGGAAATTGCTTGTGGATGGAAGGAAGATGGCTGGTGTAATTTAAATCGTTGGTGAGAATGTAATGGGACTTTTAAGTATTGAGCGCGCTAGATGATCTTAACATGATGGATGTGCTACCTATGTTAATGTTTAGCAGTGAAACTAAATCTCAAAAAATCTAAAAAGATCTAAATTAAAATGTGTTCAGATAGACAATCTTAGGGGTGTGTTAGGTGCGAGAAGAAATGATAAAATGAGGAATGAACGTATTAGAGAGTTGGTGTATTGGTGAAGAAGTTAAATGAGAAGAATAAAAATGAAAGTACGTTGAGATGGTGTGGTCAAATGGAAAGGATAGATGATAGTCGGTCGCTGTCCCGTGAAGCTCTAGGGTGATTTTCTGACTGCGATGAATTCCTTCAATACCTTCAAGATATCTGGTGGTACAGCTAGGCTATTTTTTTCGACTTGCGTCATCATTTTCCTACTACTTTTCTGTTTCCGGTGCATGTTACGCACCTTACCCCTAGTCTTGTGGAAAGAAGGTGGGTGATGATGATGGTGATACTCACTAAACTTTTTTTTGGTAAACATTGCAACACCATATAATTTTAACAGGCGTTTATTTCAATATTTGAACCTCTTCAAAAATTTAATGATAAAAACATTTTTCCACACCCTGTAGACCCTGTCACACACTCGTGATAGGACTAAGGAACATAGATTTGCCAACGCTCATCCTTACCAATCAAGGAAACACGAATGCAAGGAAAAAATAGATATAAGATAGCATTTATTTGAATAACATCTCGCTATAATTAATATATTCCTTCAAATTATTTACAAAAAATAAAACGTTTTAATATATTTATATTATGTAAAGCATCGTCATTTTTGAGTTAAAGTTTAACATTTTCTCTTGCCATTGTCTTAAAAATATGTTTATATCAATATTTCCATATATTTTCCCATCAGCAACCACGATATTTTCCTGTTATTGACCCAGTTTAGAAATTTTTAAGTTTAAAACAACCAAAAGTTCCTTAAATTTTTGAACTTTCTCGGTTTTTATTACTTATTTACCACTACTAACTACGTATCTGTTGGGCAGCTCTTATAATAGATCATGGCTAGTACCTATAACCCTTCTGCTTCTTTACAGAGGTATTTGCTTCTCATATCTAAAATAACGTAATATAACGCTACATTCAAAGCAATGCGTTTATTTCCAGCGGATTGTGATAAATTTCCCTTAACTTCCACTTTGTTGAGTTTGTTTCAAATAATTAGGATTCTCCTTCAACCTTCCAGGTTTCAAGACAGCTATAAACCCCTTATTGAATTTGAGGAGATAATCAAAGGCCTGTTTTTAATTGACGCAGAAGAATTTTAAAAAAATATAACGCTCACCATTTGTCTTCCTAAGAAATGAGAATGTAATTGCGCCTTGTTTAACATCCCATTACAATTGCTCAGGATTTCTATTTCATTTAAGAGAATTATTGGAAGCCATCTTTATGTTGAGGCAATGTAACTTACACTTTAATGTCTGACTCGTGTAGTGGTTTCATATAACCCTGTCTTCAGCTCCTTCATAGGTGAATTTGTACTACACCGTAAAGATAATTAAATATCTCCTTATCAATTGCTTAGTTAAAATCCTAAGACTGTGATTTGTCAATTTACACTATTCAGTTCTTTGTAATGTTATGACTTCATAGCATAAATCCCCATGTTATTACAAAAAAACAATCCTTATAACTGTGTTTAGTTAACGTTTAGCCTATGCAACGATAACGTGTTGATTCGCACACGATATGCAGCAATACAAGATATTGTTTCGTGTGAAGTTAAAATCTTTGAAAGAAATGACTCCATCATGTTAAAATAAACTTGACGGCTACGAATATTTTAGGTGTTTTCTTTTAATCTCCTCAGGTGAGAAAGATTGAGTATCAGCTTTAAGTTGGATTCATAAGGATTAAGGGAATTAAGTGTATTAAACCAAAGGAGACAGTTATAAGCGTAAGGTGAAGAAAAGATGCTAGCTTGCTTTAACATTTTTCTAATAACCGATATGTGAACACACTGATCGTAAGAATTTGGAAAAGGTTGAAGATCCTAGAATATTTGAGCCATGCAGACGCAATGAAACCTTACGCTTAACATGGCTCGATAAAATTTTGTCCCCGAATTCGTAAATGTAATCTAACGGAAAAATGAAGGACGAATGCCTGAAGAGATTATATTACTGTTTCTCACAGTTTGCTAAGCAAAGGATAAAATAATTTACACCTAGAGGGAGGGAAAACCACCTAAGCCGTTTCTTGGACTCGTTAAAATTTAAAAAAGTGTATATCAATTCAGAGAATACTAGAAAGAAACAATTTATCATAACTATACCTATTGCAACAATTTTGCAGTTTCTGATCATTAAATCTTTAAATGTGTAACTATAGATGGTATTGATACGGCGAAAAAATAAATAACGTGTCATGATTCTTGGGTTTGGTATTTATGCAAAAACACGGTTAGTTTTTATCTCGGGTCCAAGTAAACCTACATAATGAGTCACAATGTTCAACGTCAGTATGATGTCAAGAGACATGCAACCAATATAGGCCAAATTTTTTTTAATGTCCTTGTTTTAATTAAAAAGATTAGTTGTGATAGTGGTGGATTAATTATTATTATTATTAAAAAAAAGAATTTATGTGTTCAACTTATGCTTCAGAATTTGATTCACTATTTCTACATAAATACAGGAAACAAACGTATGGCTTGCGACATAGATAACAACATTGGTCTTATAAGAAAGATATGCAGAGACTACAAACTTTAATATAGTATTAAAATATGATGTGAAACCGTTGCTGCAGTGGTATATTGAGAAAATTACCTCTTTTTGGCCCCAGAAAAAAACATATGTTGTTAATGCAACAAGCTTCAGCTGATAAATAACAACACCAATTGAAAAAACATGCGATGTTGTTAATGCAACAAGCTTCAGATGATAAATAACAACACCAATTCACATTGCGAATCTCAACTAGATTCGCCCAAGAATTAAGAGAACATAATCTTGAAGAACATGAAAAAACTAGTTGAGTAGTTTGTTTATATACATACTAACGGTTGTCGACCACGCTATAACTGGAGAAGCTGGATCAATATCTCAGGCAGTAGGTTTGGATGATTGAAGCTGATTTTAAGTTTTGTAAACATATCCAAAGTTAAAAATTTATTTTAAATTATTATGTAGTATATGACTATGTGATTAAATGATTAAGTGATTTAAAGTTTGTAATTGTCTTTTTTTTACATAAAAGATGGAAATTTAATGATAATCAAAAGTTTTTTAATAAAATTTAAAATAAAATAATAATTCTTATAAGTAAAATGTAAATACTAAATTTTTAAGTTTCCGATTAAAAAGAAAACGGGATATAAATAAAAGGGAATAAAAGCAAGACTTTTAAATTGAATATAAAAAAAGTTTAAAAAAGTAAAGGAAAAAAATTAAGTGTTCAGCTTGGAAGGAAAATAAATTAAAATATGAAAGTTAACGCATTAAAAAGAAAACAAAATATAAATAAAAGCAATAGAATAAAATATAAAAAAGTTAAAAAGAACTTGAATATAAATGGCACATGATGAAGAAGAAAATGCAATGCATAACTAAAGTCTAAGTATGAAAATAAAATAAATTAAATTTATAAAAGTCATTGGGAGAAAAGAAACCAGAGCATTAAATAAAATATAAAATAAACAACAATTATAAATATTTCACATTGAAAAGAAAACTGTGCAAATATTTTTATAGTTCTATTTTAAAAGAAAAGAAAATAAAA
>JABUQX010047127.1:65000-67500 GCA_015478945.1 Trachelipus rathkii
GAATCAAAAATAATAAGAATCCAATAAAAAATAAAACAAACATTTTTTGTGTTACATTAGTGCAATGTTTTATTACGATAAGAACATTACTACTCAACTCGCCCACTACTTCTGATGATTATAATTAAAGCTTAGGCGAACCATTGGCAAAAAAACATCTTTCCATGGAGATGTATAACAAACACAATCTCTCTCTCTCTCTCTCCCTCTCTCTCTCTCTTCTCATATATATATATATATATATTATATATATATATAATATTATATTATATACTATATATATTATACTATATATATATATATATATATATATTGTTTGTAGTCTACTTTTCTTCGTAGTTTTTATATATATGATTTATGACCCTTGGATAAAATTAAAAACTGGTGGGCAACAAAAAACACGAATCCCGCTTCATGACATATTTTTCAAAAAATTAAAAAATAGTCCGAAAATTGATTCAGTATATTTTCTTCACTCAGTTTGGTGTTACCTATTAAGACAATTGAAAGGCTTATAAAAGAGAAGCTTTGTCGATAACTATCATCGATTACTACGAAAAGTGGAGAAAAAGACCATTTATATGTTTGGTTTTAATTTGTACTTTTTAGTCGGGATGGTATTTCTGTATGTATAAATCAAATGTTTCAAACCAAGATTTTGATTTTATCCAAGGGTCAATAATACCGTATATATATAATATATATATATAATTATATATATATATAAATATATATATATAAATTATTATAATATATATATATATATATATATATAATATAAATATATATATATCTATATATATATATACAGTATTATATATATATATATATTATATACTATATATATATATATATAATATAATATATATATATATATATATATATATATATATATATAATATATAATATATATATATATATATATAATATATATATTAATAAATACTATATATATATATCAGAAGGACAGGACTCCTGCAGCTCGTGCTACTTGCTCAGCACGAGTTGACATTAAAGAAACGATCTAATTTTGCAAATTTCACAAATGTTATTCGAATAATATATATTTTTTTTTTTTGGCGAAAGTTGGTCAATTATTAATTATTACATAATAAATATAAAATATTAATGCAAAATCTGAAAACCGAAAAAAAGGGAAAGCAATAGCTGCCTATCAAATAATGCTTTTAACACATTACAAAAATAGGACTAATCCGTGCCCAAAGGAAAAGGCGGATATGGTATCTGTGAATTTTTGGAAATTTTTTTTTATAAATACGTGACTATCAAAATGAACTGTCCATCTCCTTTAACATATAACTTGTACTACCACAAAATATTTACAAACATAAAATATTTAAAAATTTTAACTAAATTTAAAACAATAGGAGAATAAATGATTTGAAATATTTATAAAAGTTAACGTGAATCTACAATCGCAAACATTTACATAAAAAATATTTTAATAGGGAACTCAATAAATATTATATATATTAATATATTATATATATATATACTATAATATATATAATATATAATATATATATATATTATATATATTATATAATAATATATATTATATATATAAATCTATTACATACTCTAGACTTTGCTGACCACAATTTAGACGCCTATGATTCTCCTTTTCATCTTATTCCCCTAACTCAAAGATCTTAATCTGGTGTGATTTCGTCTTCCGATGGATAAGGATTCCTGAAGCAACAATTTACCAAAATTATGTAATTGGAACAAACTTTCAAGTGATGGTAATCGTACAATTACCTTAGCAAGGGGACTCTATAAACAATAGTTTAACGAACAATCTTAGTGAAGCTACGTCACTAAAAGAAAGAGCCAATAAGAACTTTTGGCAAATTGCGGCGAAGACGTAATCTCAAGGAGTGGCTTGGATCTGAGTCTTCAAATCGAGTGAAACAAATAGTGTTGTGTCAAAATAATTGTCCCTAAATAATCAATCTTAATTCCTCATTTTTATATTTTAATTTCAGTTTCGATTATAAAACAAATGTGATTTCTTCTTATAAACTAAGTGATAATATCTTATCTAACAAATCATAGTTATAGGAATTCATTTAAAAAGAACTCTCACTGTTGCTAAGCCGATTTTATCTTGTAGACCATTTCTACCTATTAAAAATGGAAGATCAAAAGAAAACTATATATTATATATATATACTATATATATATATATATATATATATATATATTATATATATATATACTATAAAATATATAATAATATAATATAATTATATAGTATATATATAATATATATATTATATATATTAATATATATATATATTATATAATAATTTAGCTGTGTAAATCTGCAGTTGCAATTATGGCTATTGTATTTGCAGCTATCCGATGTACGGCCATCTATTGGTTCCAAATTCACATATCCCCTTTTTAGGTTCTAGATTAGGATGTATATAAATATCATTTACTATTATATTCAATATTGATTGTCAGTTTTCTT
>JABUQX010047127.1:70000-80824 GCA_015478945.1 Trachelipus rathkii
TGGTAGTAATGCACCCTATTATGCAGCCATGCCCCAACGCAGTCTAATGCAAGGCCAGAGTCCCCAAAGCTATGTAGAGATGCCTTGCATGCCTTCCCGACACTATACAAGCCTGTCTTATGACCCAGGTCCATATAGTAGTAGGGGAGGGGTACTGCCGTGTGCTACATTCCAGAGTGACAGTTCCCTAATCAAGGAAGGATCACCACCATACACTCATGAAGGTGTATACATAAGTAGTAGGGAAGCTCATGTCAGCCCTCGCCCTGTACAAGTTCCTTTTCCATACCCTTTGCTTTCAGGTACAAATAACACAGACACTAATGAGCTTACAAGTCAAGATTCACAGTATTCCCTTAGTAAATTTAATCATAGAATAGAACACATTCATTCTTTAATAGCAGATATACAAAGAATCATTAATCATAATAGTGTCACACTTTCACAAATTAAAAGTGCTGAATATTACCTATCAAGGGCTTCCAATATGTTAAATATTCCCTGCAGAGGGGGCGCTGATATGAATTCCATAGCTACTGGAGTACACATGCCTAAATGTCATAAGTGTGAAAGATATGGCCACGATGAGAGAGAATGTATATTCAGAGAATTCTGTAGTTATTGTATGGATTATCACACGCGCGGGAGCCAACCTGCCTGCCGTGGATCTACTTGGGATTACTCACACCCAATGGCTTTGAGGAGAATTAAATTTATTAAGGAGAAGTCGATGAGAAAAGGCAAAGTACAGAGAGAGAAAATAATTGAGAAGTCAGAGACTACTCCCTCCATTCCTCTTCCTGCTAATCCTTCTTCCTCAATTGTCTCGTCCTGTAAAAGTAATATAACTCCTCCTATTGGTGTACTTGTCCCTCATTCTTATCATTTGTCTCGTCAATTGTGTGTGCCATGTCCTACTCTTAAGTCTTTACATACTTCAGTAAATGTAAATGTAATTCGTCCTAAGTGTAATAATAATTGTGATAATGTTTTGTCTACTGTAAATACACATTATAATATTACACCCACTAATAATAAGCGTGTAAAGATAAACTCTTCTTCACAGCGTCCTTCTTCAGCTCCTGTGCATAGCTCCGGCCGCTACATGCATCAGCATGTAGGGACTATGGACGAAGCTGCCGCTGACCCTTTTTCTCAGGACCAACCTGTGTCCTCCTATGAGAATTACTCTCCTTATACTAATGAACAAACTCAAGCTTATTATCCACATCCTGAAAATAACACAGATCCAAATTTTCAGGGGGCGTTATGAAATTGACTTCAACTCATAACTGCCCCACCTCTCTCGGAGTCGATAGTATAAACGCTATAGATTCCCCTATGTCCTTTTTAATAGAAGACACTCTTTCTTCTTTACCACCATCATACATACTCACAACTTCTAATCATATGAAACCAGGGGTTTTATATGGTCTTCCTTTTCAACTTACACATAATTTCAGCCATAGGATCGAAACGTTAGGGCTCTTAGATAGTGGAGCTTCGCGCTCAATCATTAAGGAGGGTCTTTTCCGTAGATTTTTCCATAAGACAAACACTACAAGTAACCCAGTTTTACATAAGCCTGATGTTTCATTACGGTCAATATCTGGTCAGGAATTAGTGATACAAGGAAGAACAGAATTGCATGTTATAATTGGTGGTAAAGCTTTTAAATGCAGCTTTTATGTCGTTCCAGACTCTACGTCGTTTCCTTTAGATATTTTAATAGGGACCGATATTTTAAAACTTTTGCCCCTTATGATAAATATAAGAAGAGATAGTGTCTGTTTTGACGATATTAGTGGTAAAACTATAGAGATTCCATTACAATTAATAAGAAAAGGGTACAAGAGCACGAAGGGTGCTCCTCTTTCCTTAAACAATCTCCAAAGTTATCCACACTACAAAGGTATATTAGTGGGTACAGGTACAGACAGGTCTTATAGTCAAGCCCTTACTTCTACGCCTCCACGAAAGGACATAGAACATACTAATAAAGTAAATCATAATATATTAAGTTCTGTCTGTAATACAATAAGAGATGGAAATACTACTCTTGGTACCGGTACGTATTCTTCCAAATCTCCAATTAGGGTCTCTCCTTACGCTAGGAGCAGCCACCCCACGTGTAGAACCTCCGTCAGTACCGGAGATGATCCTATACCCTTGTATCGCTCCTCCTCTGCTGGAGGCTGCTTGAACAAACCGTATCGCTCCTCCCCCGGAGGCTGCTTGACTTCTCATACCCCTCATACGGGAGAATATATTCGCTCCTCTTCAAATGGAGGCTGCATGACCAATTTTGCTCCCTATAAGGGAGATTTTAGCGATTTCAAGCAGGTCACTGCCGTGCACCCAGTGCCACCCCCTTGCAACCACTTGCATCGCAGTGCACACTTGCAACCCTGTGCACACTAGTCTTAAAGATCAAAAATTGCTTTGCACCGCAGTGCACCCCCGTGCACCACCTTGCACTCCTGTGCACACTAGTGTAAAAGCTCAAAATTTGCTTTTCCCTTCAGTACACCCCAGGGCACCCCTTGGCACCCTAGGGCACCCTAGTATTAAGGCTCCAAAAACGCATTGTACATCACCACGTGCCAATTTAGGTCGGTGCACACCAATGCAACCTCCATATAATGCTAGTAAATCTCAAGTTAATGTACCAGAAAGTAAATTAACCATGAGCACCACAGTGCCATTACCTTACAACACTTGCATGCCTAACCGAACCACCGAGGTGTCACCTAATATAGGAGCACCACTGCCTCATAATTTAATTGAGCGTCCTGTCACAAGCTATCCTAGTCCTAGGTCGGATTCTTCTCAGACATCAATGATTATAAATAATGAGCAGTTTAACTCTCCAGGGAGTCGGTGTCGTTCAGTAGTTCCTACTATGGAACATCCTAATTATTATTCATCCCTTTCGGATGAAATGGATAATATAGATAATATGGAAAAGGGTTTAACTGCTGAAGAAGTAGTACAGCATCAGAAGAATTTGTTTAGACAGTACAATAATAGTAAGCGAGTACACTTTCACCAAAATGAGGTAAGTAAAACTCCCCTACACAATTATGGATACACTTTTAAACACCCTTCTGAACATACTCACTACTCTTCTAATTCTTTTAATAACCTTCCTAATTCTTTACAGGAGAATAATACAATTTCACATCCTTCCTTATCTTCGTCGCAACCGACCAGATACGCGGAAATACCTGATGGTAGCCCACTTGAAATTAATTCTCCTTCCTCTTCGTCGCACCAGATGCAGATGCCTTACTCAGATAAAATTACAGAAAGCCTTAATGTTGTCATAGACGACTCCCTTTCTTATAATGTTTATACTAATTCGGACTTAGAAATTTTACCTCATTCACGGTATATTATTCCTGTTTCTGTACAGTCCAACATTGGTGCATCTCCTCCAGAGAACTTAGCACTCATTACTGAAAGCAAAAGTGATTATCTTTCCACAGGTACACTTTTCTTTGGAAACACTCTCTCTACTTGCCATAAAGGCAATATTTTGTTAGAACTAGTAAACTTAGGTGCAGATACAGTTAATTTCGACAATCACTGCCTACTTACTACAGCCTCTCCGCTTCTCTATAAAACCACAGAACCATACGACATTAACACGGTCACTGCTTCTAAAGGTCTTTCCGATGCACAAATCCGGGAAGTTTACAGAGAAATTTTACTCTCTGAATCCAGTAAGGATTCAAACAAATATGTTTTAAATAATCCTTCACAACTTGAAGACATGCTTTCTTTCTTAGTTAAAAATAGAAACACTATTGCTTTAGCAGATGATCCAGTAGGAGTCTGCCCTTTAAACAAATTTTCTATTAAACTCATGGAAGGCAGTCCGGACTATGTGTATACCCGTCCATATAAATTACCCCATAAGTACATGGAAGCCATAGACGAATGGGTAGAAGACAGCTTGGAAAAGGGATACATAGAACCTAGTATTTCTCCTAATAATTCCCCTTTGCTTTTAATTCCTAAAAAGAGCGGTGGAAAAATGAGAGTAGTGGTAGATTACCGGAAGTTGAATTCATTCACAGTTCCGGACAGGTATCCGCTGCCTAATATCGCTGAATCCTTGTCCCTTATAGGGTCAGCACGCGTTTTTAGCACGATTGATTTACTCTCGGGCTTCAGTCACTTAGAATGCGAACCAACGTCTCGTCCCTACACTGCTTTCTCCACTTCTCGAGGGCATTGGCAAATGAGAATTATGCCCCAAGGTGCGCGCAATTCTCCGTCGATTTTTAGCCGTACCATGGAAATGGCACTCTCCGGCTTGCTAGGCGTAGTTTGTTTACTTTTTATTGATGATATTCTTATTTTCAGTAAAGATATTTCTTCACATTATACACATCTTACAAAGGTTTTTAATGCTTTAAATAATGCTCACCTCAAAATAAAGCTCGAAAAGTGTTCTTTCTTTAAAAGTAGTGTCACTTTCTTAGGTTTTAAAATCAGTGAAAAGGGGCTATCCCCTGATCCGGTTAAATTGGAAGCTATTAAAGGATTTAAAATTCCTCAGAATGTGTCTGATGTCCGTTCAACCCTTGGTTTTTTCAATTATTTTCGCCACATGATACCCCATTATTCTTCCCTTGTGCAGCCCCTAACTCTGCTCCTAAAGAAGAATATTCCATTTTCTTGGCAAATTGAGCAACAATCTGCTTATGACTCTTTGAAGAAATTTTTACTTTTAGATCCAGCACTTTCTTTCCCAGATTACTCTAAACCGTTCATATTAAGCACAGATGCTTCTGATTTCGGTATAGGTGCAGTATTAGCTCAATTAAATGAGAATGGGAAAGAAAAACCTCTGGCTTTCACTTCCAAAATGCTAAGTAAAGCTGAAATCAACTATAGCACGACCGAAAAGGAAGCGTTGGCTATAGTACACGCTTTAACCAAATTTAGAACAATTATATTTGGTTATCCACTTAAAATTTACACAGATCATTCCGCATTAGTACACCTTTTCAGACATAAACAATTAGCTGGTCGTCTAGAAAGGTGGAATCTCAAAATTCAGTCTTTCAACCCAGAGATAGTTCATATCGAGGGTAAACTGAATATTATTCCGGATTATCTTAGTCGTCACCCAGTTCCTGACACTGGACACCTTTCTTCTTCTAATGAAGACGATCCTGATCACAAAACTTCTGCCATTCGGTTTAAAGAGTTTCAGAATCATCCAGAAGAGCCTTCTATAGCTCTTGTTCATAATCCTGTTCCAATAGTTTTTCCCGACACTAGAGTTTACACTTTTACAGATGATGTTATTTTCCAGGAACAGCGTAATTGTCCTAGACTATCAGAACTTATCAATAACATTGAAAATTCTCCTAACCCGGACAGCTGTCTCCCTCATCTTATAGTCAAAGGTTTACTTTATTGGGTTTCTCCCAAAAACAAATATCTGCTTGAAGTTCCGGATTCTCTCATATATACTGTTATATTTTTGAATCATAACACACTTTCTGCAGGACATCCAGGTGCCGAACGCACTGAATACCGTGTAAGAGAAAGATATACCTTTCCTCGCCTATCTACTTTTATTTCTTTCTTCTGTAAACAATGTACTTCTTGTCTTGAAGTCAAAGGTTCCAAACCTCATCCAGTTGCTATCAACTCCTATCCTTTACCTTACTATCCTTTTTCTAGAGTACATTTAGATACCATAGGCCCACTTCCAAAATGTAAAATTACAGGTGCTAAATACATCCTAGTTTTCAAGGATGCGCTCACTAGATATTGTGAAATATGCCCTGTAGCTTCTAGAGATGGTAAAGTAGTTGCCGAAACTCTCTTAAATAGAGTCATCTTGCATCATTCCGTACCGGAAATCCTCATCACGGACCGGGCCGCCGAATTCACGTCAGAGTTTTTCAACGAAGTTTGCAAAACGTGGAATATTAAAAATCGCACAATCGCCGTCAGACATCCTCAAAGCAACAGTCTTGTGGAAAGAGAAAATAGACGTATTGAGGATTATTTGCGTCATTTTGTTTCTGCCCAGCACGACGATTGGGGAAAATACATTGCTTTTGCGCAAATTTCCTTAAATTCTACTTATAACTCTTCTATTGGAAATACTCCTCATTTTCTGGTCCATTTTTATGTTCGTAGGTTACCCTACGACCTCCCTGACTATGTTTCCCCTTTTGTTAACAAAACGCAGCCTTTAAAGGATCATCTATATGATTTTAACGCGGAAATGGCTGAAAGAGCTTCTGCCATCCGCGAATTGGCTCGACAAAAACTGGAAAAAGAAACATTAAGAATCGCCCAACAACAACACTCTAAGGCTCCTATACGTCCTATACGTGTTGGCGATTATGTTTATTTGCTTGCGGTAAAACCTCCCCACTTATCTCCGAAACTGTTCAAGAAATGGGTCGGTCCTTACTTGGTTGTTAATGTTCTTAAATTTAACAAATATCTTCTCAGATGTCTTGTTACAAATAGAGAATTTGAATCTCATGTTGATAATTTAAAAATTCTTCCCATGCCAATTGTTAAAACAGTGGACAATAATCTTTCGTCCAGTTGGCAATCCTATGATCCTATAAGGAATCCTCCATTGCCCCCGAAACCTGTCCAGCGTGGTTTTCGCCAGCCGCCTCCCCAACCTCCACCTGCTCGACGCCTTCGTCCTCGTGGAGGGGGCCCATCTTCTGATACTCATTCAGACAACGATGATGATGATGAGTATGATCTACAATATACGTTGCCACCCCCAGTACAAGCTGTGCAACATCCGGTCCAGCCACAACACCAGGTGCAACAACAACAACTCCGAGTTCAGCAACATCAACCATTGCAACAACAACAACTCCGAGTTCGGCAACATCACCAGGTGCCACAACGACTATCGCCTGTACAACAACAGCAATACCGAGGACAGCAACATCACAGGGATGTAACTCCCATCTCTCCTGAATCTTCGTTACCTCCTTCGGTACAGTCTTCCCCAAGAATAGTTCATCATACTCCCCATCAACAAACAACCCAAAGAGTTCCATCCGATTCATCTTTGGCACAAGATCCTAATGGAAGTTTTAATCCATATTTAACACATTCTCTACGAAAGAATATTTCTTATAGCTCTCCGCAGCTTTCTTCTCCTTTCTCTCAACCTAATTTGTCTGGTCAGAGCTCTATGCATAGTTCTCCTCTTCTTTCTAGGCGTTCTTCTACTCATAGTAGTGGTCCTCCGTCTTCTCCTGACCAACAACAAGGTGTTAGAAGCCCTATTAGATATTATGATGAATATCCTAACATCCAATCTTCCCCATCTTCCCTGAAGAAACTTTTATTAAGGATGATAGACGAATAGATCCTTCCTACCGTCCTCATCCACAATTTAGAGGTCCTCGTGCCAATTCTCCTATGAGACTTCGCAGTCATGCGAGACGAGTGTCACCTCCTCCTCCAGTTAATCCCGAATCACCTTCTTTCCATTCAGTTGATCCGCGTACTATCTCCTGGACTCCCAATCCTAATGTTCGTTCTAGATCTGTTTCAGACATATTTAGACAGTTTCCCTTAGATGTGTCCAGAGTAGCACCTCCTGAATTACCCCTGAAGTCGAGAAACATTCCTCCTCATTGCTCTTTAAATCAGAAGACGTTCCTTCCTTCAATTGCCTTTAAAATCAAGAGACATTCCTCCTGAATTGACACCTAAGCTTCCACCTAAATTACCTCCGAAGCTTTCACCAAAATTCACGAGTACCCTTGATTATTCTACTCCTACTTATTCACAAAGGATGTATCCTGTGCGTAACATTTTACACCCTTTCCATTCTACTCCTATAACGGATGTACAAACTCCTTCTTCTAATATTTTACCTCAAACTTCTACTACCTCCACTACTGTCAATCCTACACCCAGTGGTACGGATTTTGCCAGCACTGGAGCTATACCTAAACCAAGAAACATAAACCATATCAATCATATAATCAACAATATAATTATTACCCATAGAACACACATATATAATTCGTGTTCACCTCATATTTATTCAACGGTGATTCCTTGAAGTAAGTATGAAACTGTAAATTATGTATATAGTTAGTTTTAAGAGTTCAATCTACATCGTGTGTTCTACGCGCGATTTGAATATAGTAAGTAAGTAAGTCGAACTTTCGTGTGTGCGCGCGGGATTTCGTTCTTTAGTATGTAAGTTACATTTAAGTATATATCCTACACAGTATTATATCCTATACTTTTAGTATATAAGTTACACATAAGTACATACCTTTTAAGTGTTATATCCTCTACTATTATATGTTTATACTCTATTTCTATATATGTTATACCGTATACTCTTATATGTTTTGTACTCTTATACTTTTATATGTTTAGGTCTATACCTAACTTTTTACAAAATGAAAGAAAATATAATAAAAATGAAAAAGAAAAGAAAAGCCGAAAAATATGAAAACAAGCTAGTTATAATTAACCCGTTAATATGTGTAGCATTGTTAAAATTGTCCTACATATATGTGTGCTTTTAATTTTAAGTAATTGTATAATAATTAGTTATGTTCTTTCTTAAGTTGATGTTAATTACTTTATGCTTTGCTTTGCTTTACTTATTCTTTAATTATTGTTTACGTAACCTATTCCTGTAATCAATCCTTCCCTTGGACTGAGATATTCTCTTTTCAACCTTACTGAATAAAACAAGCTTCACAAACATCCCTGAAATCTAAAGAAGAACATACTTGGCGACCTTTATTTCTTTACTTGACTAATTACTTAATTGATGTTATCTATTATTCCTCCTTTTGCTTTGTTTCATGTAAAATCTTTTCTTGTTCTTGTTTTCTTTTAATTGTTTTGCATTATGTTAACTATTGTACATGTCTGTGATAACTCTCAAATGATTATGTGCTGAAGTTTATCCTATGTTATATGTCCAAACAAATTTGTTATTACATGTTTCTTTAATAAAATTTTTGTTTCCCAAGTCAATGTTAGTCACGTTCATGTCTGTAGAATAGTATGTGGCTTGTATGAAACAACTATCACGCTTCTTTGTTTAAATGACTCTCATTGTACGTCCTTACTAGTCATGAATCCTAGAATCCTAGACCCAACCTTCTGTTACTAAATTACGACCTAATCTATGACATACTCTAGACTTCGCTGACCAAATTTAAGACGCCCGTATGATTCTCCTCCTCATCCTATTCCCCTAAACTCAAAGACCGTATTGGTATGGCATTTCGTCTCCGATGCGTAAGGATTCCTAAGCAACAATTACCAAAATTAATGTAATTGGAAGCAAACTTTCACCGCTGATGGAGAATCGTACCAATTACCCTAAGCAGGGGACTCTATATAACAATAGTTTAACGAACAATCTTAATGAAGCTACGTCATTAAAGAAAACCAATAAGAACTTTTGGCAAATTGTGAAGACGTAATTTCAAGGAGTGGCTCGGATCTGAGTCTTCAGATCATGTGAAACGAATAGTGGTTGTGTCAATTATGTACCTAATTATCAATCTTATTACTCATTTTATATTTTAATTTCAGTTTCGATCAGAAAACATATCGGAATTTCCTTCTTTAAACTAAGTGATATGCTATATAATATCTTATCTAACAATTATAGAATTTTCATTAAAAAGAACTCTCCCTGTTGCTAAGCCGATTTTATCTTGTAGACCATTCCTACCTATTACAAATGGTAAGCGTCCCAAGCCAATATATATATATATATATATTATATATATATATATATTATATATATTATATTATTCTATATATATATATATATATATATATATATATATATATATATATAAAATATATATATATATATATAAGTAATTTTAGTTGTGTAATTGCATGTTTGCAATTATGGATTTTTGTATTTGCAGCTATCCGATGTACGGCCATCTATTGGTTCCAAATTCACATATCCCCTTTTTAGGTTCTAGATTAGGATGTATATAAATATCATTTACTATTGTGTTCAATATTGATTGTCAGTTTTCTTCATATTACATATAATTTATACTACCATTTTAAGTTATAACATTTATTGTCAGTAAAGAATTAACTCAACCAGAGTTTTATTTAATCACAACTAATGTTAATAACGCATGTGACTTAAAAGAATAACTACTAGTACCATCATACTATAATTCTACAATTTAGTAAGTACTAAAAACATTCTTATATATATATATATATATATATATATATATATATATATATATATATATATATATATATATATATATTATATATATTATATATATAATATATATAAATATATATATATATATATATAATATAATATATAATAATATATATATATATATATATATATATATATATATATATATATATATTATATATATATAATTATATATATATATATTTATATATATGAAAGGAGAAGGAGAGAGAGAGAGAGAGAGAGAGATGGGGAGAGAGAGCGAGAGAGAGCAAGCACGAAGTAGTAAAAAGTTACTAGAGTCCACTGATAAATATATATATATGATATATATATATATTATTATATATATATAAATATATATATATATATATATATATATTATAATATTATATATCCTATATATATAATATATAATATATATATACATATATATATATATATTATATTATATATAAATATATATATATATATATATATATATATATATTATATATATATAATATATATATATAATAATATTCTTATATATAATATATATATATCTATATATATATTATATATAATATATATAATTATATATATAT
>JABUQX010047128.1:0-15000 GCA_015478945.1 Trachelipus rathkii
CAGATTGTTACGACTCTCGTAGCACTGTTTTTGCTAGGAGGTGGCTGTGTCTTGCGCTATGGCTGGAGTTGTTGTGTGGATAATTGGCAACTCAGGATAGTTTCGCAGCGGTGCTTATCCTTCTTTCCCAGCCACTTCTGTTGTGGAATTCTCTTCCTCATTCTGTGTTCCTTTGAATTTAATCTCCCGCACTTACAAAGCCTGCGTCTGTGCTCATATGCGTTATTTGCGCTAGATGTACTTCTGAGGCGTGCAACATCCCCTCCTTGAATGAGGCTTCGCGCCGTGGTGGTGGTACACTGTAAAAAAAAAAAAAAAAAAAAAAAAAAAAAAAAAAAAAAAAAAAAAAAAAAAAGACTTCTCATTTGAGAGACTGAAAAAAACTTCTCATTTGAGTCACTTAATTAAGTAAACTTCTCATTTGAGAGACAGAGGAAAACTTTTCATTTGAGAGACTGAAGAAGACTTCTCATTTGAGAGACTGATGAAAACTTTTCCCTTGAGAGACTGAAGAAAACTTTTTATTTGAGACTTAAGCAAACTTCTCATTTGAGAAACTGAAGAAAACTTCTCATTTGTGAATATCGTGTTAAGAAATTTCTAATTTTGAGAGACTGAAGAAGATTTCTCATTTGGGAGACTGTTGAAAACTTCTCATTTGAGAGACTTAATTAAGTAAACTTCTCATTTGAGAGACTTAAACAAACTTCTGATTTTGAGAGACTGAAGAAGAGAGAGACTGAAGAAAACCTCTTTTTTGAGAGGCTCAAGAAAACTTATCTTTTGAAAAGCTGAAGAAAATTTATCATTAGAGTCACTGAAGAAAACTTCTCGTTTATGAGAATTATAAAACTTCCCATTTGAGAGATGGAAAAAACATTTGTTTCAAGAGGCTGACTAAAACTTCACACTTCAGAGACTTAAGGAAACTTCTCAATAAAGAGATTGAAGAAAAATTCCCATTTTGAGAGACTGATGTAAACTTCTCTGAGAGACTGAGAAAAACTTTTTATTTGAGAGACTGAAAAAAATTTCCCATTTCAGAGACTCAAGAAAACTTATTATTAAAGATATTGAAGAATTTTTTTCATTCAAGATACTGAAGAAAGCACTTTATTTGAGAGCCTGAAGAAAATCTTTCAATTGAGACTGAAAAAAATTTCTCATTTTGAGAGACTGGAAAAAACTTATTTGAGAGACTTGCCTCATTAATAACATAAACAAAAAGATCATTATCCATTACAAAAATTGAATATATTGAGGATTATGTGGTTGACATTCTATAAAATATTCATTAAAAAAAAAAAGTTAAAAAAATATTTCTAAGGAGAATTTAATGAGTTTTATCATACTCTACTTGGTTGTATTTTTGAAATGTAACTAATAATTTTTGTATTTATTTTAAAGAATTTAAGACTATTTACAAGAAATTTTAATACTTAACCTGTAAATACATTTTATTTAGCAACTTTGCAATAATCTTGTTATGCGGTTGAATAACTAACGTCAAGCAATGTTTGATGTGATTTTTCGATTTTCTATCTCATTCCCAGTTGTAAAAATACAATCCGCCAAGAGAAGTACCAATTTCGCCAGAGAGTACAATCCTGATAAATGAAGAGGATTTGCATATTGAGCAGGTTGAACAACAAGATATTTGATGACAGTGTAATTCCAAGATTCACCTGGAAGTATTTCCATAATTACAGCGTCAAGAGCATGTCTTGTGATGTGTAATCTATTCCAACCAACTTTCATTCTCTCCAAATTTAATCTTATTTCATTTGTAACGTTGACCGAGCTTAAAGGATGCCTTAAGACCACTTTTGATGAGAGGAACTCAATTGAAAGGTAATTTATTTTCTCTTCGCTTTGGATCCAATTATGTGGAATGTAGAATTCAAATCGAGAGAGAGTAGTGAGAGGGAAGAAAGCTCCTGATTCTTCGTATAAACATTCTGAAACATTGAAATTTGAAATCAAAATTATATATATTAATATATGATATATAAATATATAATATATATATATATATAATAAATAAATATATATATAATATTTATATATATATATATATATCATATCTATATATATATATATATATATATTATATATATATATTTAATAAGTTTCACACCTCAAGGGTATAGACCCTATTCTAGGAGGGATAACTTCTCTAGGTATTTCTACTAGGATCCTGGATTGGGAATTCGAACCCGCGCCTTGCAATGTCGACCTGTCGGCTCTTTATTTAATTTTGAGCCACGGTATCGGCTCATATAATATTATAACTATATATATCATATAATATATATATATATATATATATATATAATATATATATATATATATATAATAATAATATATAATATAATATATATATATATATATATAATAGTATATATATATATATATATATATATATATATTTATATATAAATTATATAATATATTCACGGCGCGACTCGTCCTAAAATATATGGTAGTATCCATTTTAACAAATTTTTACTTCACACAACAAATATATATTATATACAGAAGTGGCCAGTATAATAAGAGGCCCCATCCTTTAAAAATTTAAAACAACATGCAGATAATTAACTCGTTTATTGTATATACACAATACAGAATATTGAATTATTATTATGAAAAACAAGGTACTGAACATTCATAGGTCAATAGTTCACAGGAGGTGCTGAAATAGGTTTTAATGCATGCATCACTCTTACTTTGTATGGTCGCATATGTAACGAGCTTCAAACCATGTTATGGCATGAATTTCGTTTGATTGTTTTAGTTGTGAGGATAAGATCGTCTAGTTTGATTGTCCGTGGACTTCTAACCTCATAGTGCTCTTGCCAAACACGTGCAACATTTTTGGTGCCAAACAAACCTTTCTTTCACGGTTACTTTGCGTAGCGACCGAACCTATTGCTGGATATTTAATAATCAATTTCTGCACCAACAGATACTGCAGGCTCAGCTGGGATTGAGCAATGTCACGCTAACATTTTCATTTAATGTTTTAATTAATAAAACGTTTACATCCAAAATTAAGTTTCATACAATAAACACACTAACCTTTTGTTGGATTGAAAAAAAGGCATTCTGCCAGATCTCTTATCACAAACAAGCTCAAATTGACGTACTGAAACGTCGCAAGTAATGACTAATATTGGCGCTCGAAAATCATGTGACCCCGCTCGACGCGCCGCCCTACCGTTAGATAATCATAACACTCAGCTACCGTACAAATATTATGCAAATAAATAACATATAGTATAAACAAATATACACACGGGGCCTCTTTTATCTTGGCCACCTGTATATATATTATATATATATTATATATATATATTATATATATTATATATAGTACTATATATAATATATATATATATAATTATAGTATTATATATAATATATATATATTATATATATATATATTTATATTAACTTATAACGTATGATATATATATATATATATATATTATAATATTAAATAGTATATATAATATATATATATATATATTAATTATTATAGTATATATATAATATATATCATATATATATATATATATATATATGATACTGTATATATATATATACATAATATATAAGTTATATATATATATATATTATATATATATATATAATATCTATATATTATATATATATATTATATAATATTAATAATATATAGAATTAATATATATATATATATAACTGTATATATATATATATTATATATAATCAATATAATATATATATATAATATATATATATTATATAATATATATAATACTATATATATATATTAATTATATTATATATATAGGTGTGTGTGTGTGTTGTGTGTGTGTGTGTGGTGTGTGTGTGTGGTGTGTTGTGTGTGTGTGTGAGTGCGTGTGTGTTTCAAAAAAGAGAGCATTGATGACCGTAAAGCATTAATTCTACGAAAATTAAAAAAATTTACAATATTTTTAAAAAAGTTAATGTAACTTACCTTTACAATTTATTTAAAATGAAAGTCCCAAATTTATCAATCCACCTATTATTAAAAACTTGTTATGCTCATAATAAAGTTCTTCTCGATCGAAAGCATTGAAAGGCGGATGAGTGTTCTTACCCCATGGTGTGTTCTAAGAAAGGTTTTAAATTCTTTTTAAAGTAGAAAAACAGGCGCTCTGCTTCGGACGTGCCATCTGAATGTGTATTAAACTTTTAATAGTTTCAACACTTCACTAAAAGTGGCTTCAAGTGGATTATTCAGTAATGAGCATCAAATAAAGCTTAATGGTTCCAGACATAAGAATCGAAAATCTTCTAGCGTATATATTTATAGATAGTTCTTTGTTTTAAGTTTGTTTATGTCAATGAAAAGTGTAAACTTACAGGTTTCATTTACATTTTCTCAGGAAAGATGGGATCATACTGAGGAAACATTTTCGGCAGAAAATAACGTGCAAAATTAAATTGTCCTGGAGGACGTAAATCTATATTTTTATCTGACAAATATTGGTGTCACATATCTCTTTATCCTCTCGAATTTAATTCGGTAATATCCGTTTTTTCTTCTCTTTCCAAGATCTTGTATTGGCTCCTGGGGAACTCTTCCTTTATTTAAGAAGAATTTTCCACTCAAAATTATCAATGAACATCTTGATACTGAGGGAATCATGACCCTTTTTTGCAGCCGGCCATAAAAAAAGTCTACGTGAGGCATGATTTTATAAAAAAGAGCCTAGAATTGAAAAATTATTACCCTCAATAATTTTAATGTGACCTGACGCAAGGTTAATTGTATTTATGTCTTGAAATTCATCCCCATTTAATATAATATTAAAACATTCTTTTTATTTCGTCAATATTTTCAAAAACTGTATTACAGATCTTGAATGAAAGTTTTCCACCTGGTTGGAGATTGAAGCGGGTAGCAAAAAGATTTTTTTGAAAAGATGTTATCCTTCCACATCATTTTCAAAGCTTTACGTAAAGCAAAAAATACATATTACAATAAAACCAACACTAAAAACACCTTTAAATCTTTTCTCCCCTTACCTACACAAATACATAACTCTGTTAAAAAATCTTACCAAACACCATCAATATCACCACCTCCAATACCCTCCCTTTTAAGTACATTCTCAAACCTCACACACATCATAATCCCTCTACTTCACAAAGCATCTACAAGATCCTTTGCCTTAACTGTAATAGCTCTTATATTAGAGAAACTCATGACTTCCATCGCAGACAATATTAACACAAATATGATTTTACAGACAATCCACTCTGCCCTCACCATACATAGAGCCTCCCAAAATCACACAATAGATATGACTCACATGACACCTATAACTAGCATAGAACACTTACACCTTAGAAAACTTACCGAATCTTTCTGTATAGAAACTAACAATACAAAAAACTTTAAAACATACAAAAAATAACGAGCTCCTAATTGATCCCATCTTAAACAACATCTTAAACTCCACACCATTTTTTAAGAAATTAATCCCAAAATTTTCTAATATTACTTGATTTTTAGATTCTTTATATTAATTAGTTAATTTTTAGATTTATAATTTAGTTCTTTATGTAACACATCTGACAATGGGCCTCGTTAGGCTGAAAGCTAATGTGAATAGACTCTACTAAATTAAATTATACAGATATTTTTAATAAATTTAAAAGGATCTTTGGAAATCCTTCCTTTAGTTTATTTTTTACCTTAAAGCATTTACCTATTATAAATATTATAACACGTCACATAGCTTTCCTTAAACACACACATCACATATAGTATATTATATATTCATATATTATATATATATATATATTAATATATATATATATTACTATATATATTATATTATATATATATATATATATAGTCTATATATATATATATATATAATATTATTATATATTATATATATATTATGTATATTATATATATATATATATATATATATATATATATATATATATATATAATATATATTATATATATTATATATATATATATATATTATTTCAGTGAACGAATTACTTTTAAAATAACAAAAAAAATGAGCTTTCCCAACTAAAAATAAAATCATCCTTATTTCAAACAAAATAGATATTATCTATTATCTATTATTAATTATTAATTATTATTATTATTATTAAATTATTATTATTATTATTATTATTATTATTATTATTATTATTATTATTATTATTTTATATTATATTATATGTTCTTAATATTAATATTATTGAAATTAATATTTGTGATCTATTTTAATTATTAGTTATATTATTATTATTATTATGGTCGCATCCCGAAAATGGGCAGGCATGTAACTAAAAAACTATAAAAGCTACACGAAAATAAATATCATTTTATTAATCAGTAGACAAATTTATCCTGAAATTAAAAGAAAATAAAATAAAATAACGCTTTTTAAAAAATTAAATTTGTTAAAATTGTTGAAAAAATTACAGTTTTTTGACAAAACGAAGAAGCTGGAATAGTCGGAGGGAGCGCGGAAAGTTGCCAAATGTTGAATTTTTTTCTTTTATAACTAAACCATACCCGACGGGTAAAAATTAAAGATGGCAAGAGTCGGGGTTTCTCGGCCTACCGGGGACGATCGGGGGGAACTTCGCCCCCTCTGTCCTCCGTGGCTGGAACCCCCTAAAAAGGATATAAAAAGGAAAAATAACATTTCTCCAAAGCGTAAAATAAAGTGGTATTTGGCAACTTTTGCTATCGTCAACTAATGCATGATTCAAGGTCAATCACAGCCGTGCCTACTTAGCTCGAAGTTTTGATCGATTATAAGTTCAATTATTTAAGGTGCTATTATATAATATTAGAATAAAATAATACTATTTTTTTTTAAAGTTTTTCATCGATGAAAATGCTTTGCCGGAGATCAAAAAATGTTATTTATCTTGCTTGTAGATGTTATATGTTTATCTTGTTACAATGCCTGGCCTCTTCGAGATCCTGGCCATTAATTATTATATTATCTATTATTTATTATTATTATTATTATTATTATTATTATTCATTATTATTCATTATTTTTATTAATTATTTATCTAATATTAATTCTATGGTTATATTATTATTATTATTATTATTATTATTATTATATTATTAATTATATATTATTATTATTATTATTATTAGTTATATGTTATTATTATTATTATTATTATTAATTATATTATTTATTCATCAATTATTATTATTATTACAAAATTCAATTTAACAAAATATAGGGAAATTACGTTAAAATGATTAAAATTTTGGGGTTTGGGTTGTTTATAATTACAATTATAAAGTTATAAGATTATTTTAAAAAGCTTTGGAAGTGGGAAATATTTCGCTCAAATTGCCCTACTTTGACGATATATATATAGAATATATGATATATATAATGATAATAATAATATATGATAATAATATATATATAAGATATACTATTAAAGATTAATCTATATATTAGTATATCTATATATTATTTGCTATTCTTATATTATATATATATTATTATAGTATGATGAGTCAGAGATAGAACGATAATTAAATTTTCAATAAAGTACTCAATATCACTAATTCACCTTTATGATTTGTATTAATTATTTTATTATTTATTACTCGTGTCATATGGCTTATGAGTATATAATAATAAATGTTTGTATATATATAGGTCGTACATATACAGGCTCCTTATACTAGTTCATATTATGTAGAGTAGTAAAATGTGTATATATCACATTTTTAAATGAAATTAATTATAATCATAAGTGATAATTAATATAATAAAATAGTTTATTGAATACACTAACCTAGAATCACAGACTGTGACAAGTCCGCGTCCGGAACGAACGAGTTCTAGAGCAAATATAGTATTCAATTTTTTCTTTTAAAAACGAGCGAATTCTTGGTATATACGTATCAAAGTTTTCACTACTAACGTGAGTTGAAGCATATCATGCACTACGTTTTAGTATATTTGCTAGTGTAAATACATTTCTACATTAATTTCACAATAGTTATCGTTCATTTAGCAATAGGATATCTTCGATTTAAAAAAAGTTTCCTAGGCATTAATTAGTAAAATTGCAACGGAGAGATAGTCAAGTCCTTTATGTATGACGCGTTAATACCACATATATATTATATATTACTATATTATATATATATATTATTTTGCTTATATTATATATTATATATATATATATAATATATATATTTATATTATATATATATATATTATATATATATTATATATATATTATAGTATATATATATTATATGCAGTAAATGTGAAAAACTTTCTGACCAATAATTAAAAACAAAAATATTGTTGAATGATAAGTAAACAACAGGTCGTTGGTCGATTGTTCATGAAGTGGTCGTTGCACAACATTGGCAACGAAGGCAGGAGCCGCACTGATATATTATATATATACTATAATATATAACTATATATATAATTATATATATATATATATATAATATATATATATATATCATATATAATTATATAATTATATAATATATATAATATATATATATATTATTATCACGTAGATTTGTGGCTTTGAGAGTCACATTGGAAAATCATACAAAGGACAGTTTTCAGTTTTTTACTCCAAAATCAGAAAGCAAATACAAAACTTTGATACCTTAGCATATAATTCGTTGTCATAATTGTATAATTAAGCTAATGGTTAAATGATAAATTTTTGCTAAGTGTTTACTATGTTAATGTAAAAAAATAACAATGATAGTGTAGAATATGTTTTTGAAAAAAGTGTAAAATAGGGTATCGTTTTGTATGCATTATGTTATGTTACTTAACTGTTGTTAAAAGTACGGAACATGTTAATGTTAACAGTTTATTCGGGCGTAAGATGAGTTAGGTTTATTGTTGTCCATTATATTCTTAGTTCAGGTTATGATATGTTAGATTATTGATGTGGAAAACCGTTGGTTTACGGTTAGCATATATTTCGTTGGTCAGTAAAGTAATTAGGTAAGATTAATGCTAAAGTTCAATCATATAGGGATCATAGATCAATAGACATTGGAATGGGAGGGTAGGGTGGGTGGTTTATTACTGATTACCGATTACTGCTTAGGATCTAGTAAACTATTATATTTTTACTTTGAATTTTCATTCAAAGAGACTTCAATTTTTGTGTATGCTTGATAAAACTTTGTTATGTTTGCAATTATTCATGGGATTATTAGGTTGGTTATGATCATAGGTGCACGATTAACGAAAATGTTATCGCATAAACCGTAAATCGATAAGAAACCTTATCTATACGATAATCCGATTATCCGATAACTTCGTGAACCAAAATAATCACCGATACAGGCGACTAATACCGTATAAATCGATAAATTCCAAATTTTTATGTATTCTCATTTTATTAAGATAAAGTTACAAGAATGTTAAAAAAAACACGCTTTGGGTTTTTAAGAAAATGTTAAAAATAAATTTATTACATCTTCATTTTCACCTATTTTTATAGATTATATTAAAAAAATTTTCAGTTTTCTTTGACACACGTATCTGAAAAATATATGGGAACTGCTGCTACTTTGCTTATATAACTATATAAAATACTTTGGAATATCTTATTAAATAAATTTGAATTTTTTTCCCTTTCTTCTTCAGTAGTTTTCTTGATAACAAAATTTTATTATTCTAATTTATGCTCTGTATGTCCAATAGATTCTATATAATGTATGTAAAAAGCCAAAGATAAAGGTTAATCAAAGGATCTTGAAATGAAATCAAAGAATTAGTTAACTTACAATTATCAAAATAAAAAACTATAATAGTAGGTTCTGGCCTCTGCAGCATTTGTAATAATTCCCTTCATAACATGGAGCATATTTAAAGTTTCATCTGAACAGAGATAATTCCTACTCTTGTAGATATCTTTGCCATAGGGAGAGACAATCGCTCCACAGTCTAGCAGCTAGACCGAACATTGCACGGTAATTGTAAGCCATATAAAGAACAGATACTCAATGAGCGCACACTTCTCATTGTTAAACAGCTGGCTTGACAGGCTTGTCTGTCGATTTCGCTGCAAGCACTTATTGATTTACAATGGATTAAGCCAGCTTACTCTTTGAGTTGATCTTGATGACGTTGACCGTTGAAGTTAGTTCAGTGTAATCCATCAGCAATCACAGATTCTTGAGTCAGTAAGTTCTCCTTCTCTCCTTCTCATGTTTCCCTCGTTGCTGCTGTCCAGGATGTTCGCCGTTCTCGAGTTTCGCGTACGTCGCAATAACTCTATGCACCTTCTTCTTCATTACAGGGCTTGGACCTCTGATTTTTTGGCCATTTGCTTCTTCAAAAGGCTTCCTCATTCACATCAAGGCGAAACTTGGGTGGAAGGGGCAGGTGCCAGAAGTGTCATCTCCTCACTTCAAAGGTCTGCGAGAACCTTCCTGTCTATGACACACCAGCCAGAGGAGGGTATTGACTATCGAGGGTCGCATGAACTGGAGATTGGCATTATTCTTTAAGTCAAATCACCTTTTTTTTTTTGGGTCCAATGAGGGTGGGGATTCAGGCAGCCCATGTATGGCACTGTTTTACCCTTGATTTGAACTCTAAGTGAAACGGGCGGACTGTGAAATTGACCTATAATTTTGACAAAAAACGAAATATTTTTTTAAAAACTAGTTCTTAATTTAAGAATTACTTCTGCATATACTAAACCAAAAAGACATATTAGCGGACTTGAAATAAGTCTTCGCTAATATTTAATTTATTGTACCCTAAGCATATTCTGGCATGAGATGTCAAATATTATTACTATATCATAATACTTATATATAATATATATAATATCATATATATATTATCTATATAATATATATATATAATATATATCTATATATATATATAATTATAATCTATATATATATAGATTCTCTCATATATACTATATATATATATATATTACTATTAATATTTTTATAAGTATAGAGTATTAGAAAAAGTTCATCGCTTACCATTTATGGATAAAAGAATTTTATCGGATAAGCAATAACCCGAAACCGTTATCTCGCGATAATTATCGCCATATATGTTATCGGTAGTTTGGAACAAAAAATTATCGGCGATAACGAGTAATCGGTAGAATAAATTTTATCGGTAACAGATACGCCGATAACCGTTATCGCTATAAATTATCGCCGATAGCCCACTATTGGTTATGATCAACATTTTTGTTGAAATCTTTATACCTATGTAATTGTAGAAACAACTCTTGTACGTTAAGATAATATTCCGTTGTTAGTATGAATGTAGTTATAAATGTTAATGAATTAATTTTTTTCTGTTAAATAATTGTGGTGTCTATGTGAATGCTATGTTAGTGTCTAGTGTTCAATTATCTTCGTTTGTAATTAAATATTACTCCCATCTAAGTGTTGAATTTTTAACTACAGATGATGTTAGCGAAGAAATTATGATTTGCTAAAGATATTATACTACGTGTTAGCTCGTGTTATAATACGTGGCATTAGGTTTTAAATTTTTGCTGGAGTAATGATTAAGTTTGGGGTCGAGAATTTTTTCGTAATGTCCCTGCGTTATTCATGAGTTCAAAATGAAATGTAATTATTTTGAGTATGTATGATAGCTTTGATGAAGTAGATATCATTCATAGTTCAAAGATGCTGTATCTTTGATATGATTGGAAACACTTTGTTTAAGGAGACTAACGTATGACATGAATGATTGAGCTGCTGCGCATATGATCGAGATGGAGGGATAGGTTGAGTATTTGTATTCACTGTTAGCTATCTTTAATATTATTATTTATTATTATTATTATTATTACTTATTATCTATTATTATATCTATTATTATTTATTATTATTATAATTAAATTATTATTTATTATTGATTTATTGATTATTATTATTTTATTATTATTATTAATTATTATTATTATTATTAAATATTATCTAATTATTATTATTATTATTATTGATATTATTATTAATTTATTATTATTTAAATTCTTCTTATCATTTCTCATTATTAATATGATTGGAGTGTTTGCTTTTTTTGTTTCTATACTATTATTATGTTTGTTTTTGTCTATAGTTCGTTTCATATTATACTATTACTAGATCACTTGTTTGTTGTTGTTGATTAGTTGTTTGTTGATACTGTTGTTGTTTTGTTGTTGCTGTTAGTTGTTGTTGTTGTTGTTGTTGTTGTTTTGTTGTTGTTGTTGCTTCCTTAAGTGTTGTTGTTGTTGTTGTTATTGTTGTTGTTGTTGGTTGTTGGTTTTTGTTGTCGTTGTTGTTGTGGTTGTTGTGTTGCTGAGAGGCGAGATTATATGACTTGAAGTGATCATGGGTCTGTTCGTACGTCATCAGTTCTGTCTTTACTTTGTTCTGATTGGTTGAAAGAAGAAATCTCAAATTACTTTTTGCTGGGCTTTTTATACACTATTTTTCATCATAGGCCATTTTTCGCTGTGTTAGTACGATGATTCTCAACCCATACTAAAGCTTGTTGGTGATATCTTTACGAGGACCTCGTTGTTCCCTGACGAAGTGTCCATTTTATATTTATTCGTAAGATCCGAATGGAAAGACTGACACATTGCATATGTATTTTTGCCGGGAGGTGCAAATAATAGGACCTTTATCATTTCTGTTGACAGAATTCATTCAAGGTTATTGAATAGTCGCAAGAGAATGGGCTGAAAAGCAAGTGTAAATGTCATCTGATTCATCGCCTCGTAAAGTGGCAATATCTTAGCTGTAGAGATAGTGTGAGTATGTTTAATCCGAATAGAGGTTGTTTTTGCGTCGTGTTGATTCAACATTAAAAGTCTTGAATGTACGCAAACTAATTGGGGAAGCCCTTGATAATGTGACATTTTGGCGTACATGTAATAGGGTGACAGTTCGTTTCATGTCTGAAAATATTACAGCTTTGGTTAAAATGAAAAAACGAAAATTATCATCCATCTGACGACGACGTCGATATACTTGAGGACTTAATACACATAGCTCATGGGATAATCTACGTATATTTACAATGAAACATGTGGTTTACCGACTTATCATAGGTGTATACAGGAGTAAATGCTAATAACATAGCAACACTGGAAAAGTTTTACTTCTCTCTGGCATAAGAGAATGCGTGTTGTTGAGAATCTGAATATGCAGAAGAATGGATTAGTGCTGCAGAAATGCATTTATACTTACATCCTTTCAGAGGGAGTTAAATCTCTGGAGAGATATATTGAACATGGCCCAATTTTTGCTGAATCCTAATTGAAAAATATGCTTTGAATTAAAATATGATTTTAAATGAACTTTATGGGTTTTTATGTATTATCTATAGAGCTCTTTTCAATGAAAGAATTATATGGTTTATAAAAAATGAAAAATACTTGTTTCACTTCCCTTATGTTCGCTTTATGGTTAAGTTGTTAATGATATGCTGTTTTATTTCGTCACTGGCTGTCTTGTGGGTGTTCATGCATGTGGTATTGTTCTCATCAAGTTTAAGCTTATAGCCAGAGGTAAAAACTTCTGCTTATGTATCTCGCCAATTTTAATAATCCGTAGTTAGAGTAATTAAGATAGCTTATAGAGGTTTATGGGAAATTTCACTATTGTTAAAATATTTACTATGTAAATGTAAAATATATTTGTTCTTTTGATATAGCACGATTTACTCTATTTATATTTTATCGTGTGGAGTCAGTATTTTTAGTGGGATGGAATAATTAGACAGGTTTATGATAAATTTTTGTTAAATATTATCATGTCTATTTGTAAACACTTAGACATTGATACTGCTTCAGAGATACTCGTTTGACAAATACTTATGAAAAGTGTTACGTTTTTTCGCTCAATGTTATGTTAGTGGTACTTTCCTGCCTGTTAAAGTTATGGATACTTTACGTTATCGCTAGGCGTTTATTCGTGATTAAAGGCGTGTTAGGATTTTCGTTGTTCATTAATATTCTTAGTTCAAGGTTGATGCTGATGTTAGCTTTATTGATGTGAAAAATTTTGTTACGTTAGCTATACTCTTTGATCAGTGTATAAAGAACTTTATTTTTATGTTATGTTTTTCAAAATGATACTCGAAATATTGGACTTGAATCAATAGATCAATAGATATGGAAGGTGGGAGGAAGCGTACGAAGGAAAAAAGACAAAAGCGGAGAGTGGGGTTGGGGATTGGGGGGTCTCTTTGGGGGGGGGGGGGTGGGTTTTTCTCAAAGATATGTACTCTTATTACTCTCTGATGGTATTTTACGTCAAAACCCCCTTATTGGGAACATGGCACAAAATTAGCACAATTTTTTTTAGGTTAAAAAACATAAAAAAAATTTAAAATTTTGGTAAAAATATATTTTAACACTAAATATTAAACCATTAAAAATAAAGGTAAATACGTTTTTGGTTATTTTTGTAGCTGTTTAGCAAAAATATGACTTGAATCAATAGATCAATAGATCAATAGATCAATAGATCAAGGACGGAGGAAGGGATGGGGGTGCAGGTGTTGTTTGCATCCTATACCTGATTTACTGATTTACTTGATTTCGGGTGTAGTAGATTATAAAAATATTTCATTAATATATCAAACATGAAAAATTGCTTATTTCGCATAATATATATTCATTTTTAAAAACAAAATAGCTTATAAAGCAGATGAACATAAAAAAAATAAATAAAAGATTTTGAAAATAAGTAAATTTAAAATTTAAACACAAAGAATAAAATGTAAAGTGAAAACATAAAATAAAAAAAGCAAACAATATACACATGTTTCAACTTAGGAAAAATATATATTTTAGTTGTCGTTAATAAAAAGAAAACGAGATTTGGAAGGAGAAATGTCAGTCTTCGACCTTTAAAAAACGGATTATCTTTATAAGATGCATCCGTGCTCTTCCTCCAGTCCTATTTATCCTTCC
>JABUQX010047129.1:0-7500 GCA_015478945.1 Trachelipus rathkii
TAACACACAGCGTGCTGCTTGATCCGCCATACATTTAGAATTAACATGCGAAGCAGCTAGGTTTTCTGTCTTTAATGCCTGCTCTCATGGCGACCTGACAAATTACTCTAATTTTAACAGATATTAATTAGGCAGTGGAGGTTGACATTGATACGACCCAAAAGTACCAAACAGCCAGCAGAGACCCTGTCATCAAAGAGAACCCACATAACAGGAAAAGCTTGGTGATATCGTTAAACATTGCTTGAAGACGGCAGCTTCCCAGAAACCACACCACCATACGTAAGATATACCAAGAATTTCCGAGTCTGACATTGATTTTCCGTATAAGGATAAACAAACTCCGAAATCAGGAATCAGATTTAACAGTCCCGAGAGCATACATAGTGCACGTTCGATGAACTAAGGCAATCTTACTGTAATTAAAAATGGATGTTTAAAGAACCATTTTAAGCATGACTCCAACGAGAAGAAAGAGGACTGCGTGATATTTCTGTTTATTACAGCAACAACATTGATATATTGAATCGATGGTTCACGGCAAATCCCATAGCCATCAGTGCTCACGTTCGTGACTTTAGAATTCCTTCTAACAAAGGCTGCCAACCACTGGCGTGGACAAGGTAGTACACCACGCGGTTTTGAAATCCCCACTGCAATTTGTACGCCTTCTAATTAAAAGTTGCTTATGATGAAGCATTTGTATGTACCTCTCTGAGGAACTTGTTGCAGTCTTGCAAAATATTTTGATTCAGATAGGTTTTCGCTTGATGACAAAAAACAAAATGACGGCATTGCTCTAAAAGAAAAACAAGGGGAAATATCCAGCGGGAAAAAGAAGCAACCATAAATCCATTGATTTCAGTATCCAAAACAATTGCAGGAATTTTCAGTTTACAGCCCAACCCAAAACCCAAAAAAAAACCCGGATCTTTCTTTTTTGGGACCCATATATATAACTATCATTAGCACCTCACCAACATTTACTAAACAAAAGATGAGCTGCAGAGTGGAATAGATTGACGAGAGCTAATGAAAAGCAAGAGAAAATCGATAAGAGAGCTAAAAGTCTGTAAATGATGACTGCAGAGAGGAGCTGTAGACGAGCTAATACAGAAACAAAACAAACTGAAAACAAAATGACTGAAGAGCAGAAAGCAGTACCTCCTACCAAGTTATTATACATCAATCACAGGAAATCTAATTGCCGACAAAAACACAAGAAAACAATACATCATATACATCATGGGAGCAATAAATAATAATAAACAGATGAAACTGTATGTGGTTAATTAAAACTGCCTCAATGAGGGAAACTTACCACTTAAAAAAAAAAGTATAAAGCGTAAGCTAAAGCTGAATTACCTCAATGAGGATATGTTTGGAAATCACTGACGGAAATATATTTCAAACCTTAGGTAGCAACCTCTAAGGTTTATTCAATCACCCTAAAATTTTGCACCCAATGTTGTTTTTAAAACACAATAATACAAACAAAAAATATGCGGGATGATCTTGTTTGGAAAAACTAAAAAAAAATTATATAATCCCTACATTTTGCATTTTCGCCTCAATAGCTTCAGTGGTACTAGTTATCCATATTACGATATACTATGATTATACTACTTCAATATGATTATAAGTATTAGCTCTCCGTCTGTATTATATACTATTATATACTATGTCATATATTATAAATGCGGTTCTATATTAGAATATACGTCATAATAGTTACTAGTACTTACTATTAAATATTACTTCTTAATATAGCTATACTCATCTAGTATAGTGATATATCTTTTCCATATATTATATAATATATAATATATATATATATTATAATATATAACGTCATAGTAATAATCTAAATATTTATGGGATTAGTTATTATAATGATGTTACGCTATAACCTATGATATTAATATATAATAATATATATATAATATACTTTTCTCGTTTCAGGTGTCATAGATTAACTTTTCGTTAAAAATGGGTTTAAGACTTAATAATTAAATTGAAATAATTAGCAATTTTACTCTAATCTGCTAAGTTTCCTAGGTTGGTTAGGTAATTTAAGGCAAGTTTGGTTAGATTTAGAGGTTAGAAGGAAAAGGCCAAAGATAAGGGCTAAATTTTGCTTCATTATAATATATATTTTTTGATCATTTACAAAATTACAATACAATTTAGCATATTATAAACCTTTGAAGCACATATATAAACCGTTGGAAGGATTTTCCATCCATTCTCTCATCGGAGCGCAGGACCTTAAAGAGCAGGGGTCTCACCTTTGGTATATATATATTATTATATATATATATATATATATATATATATATATATATATATATATATATATATATATATATATATATATATATATATATATATATATATATATATATAATATATATATATATATATATATATATATATATATATAAGTATATAGACGGAATTGAAAAATTCTAGTTACAACTTAATGAGATGATTGGTGCTGTTTATTCTTAACAATTTGGTCAATGTCTGGTCGAATGTTCGATGTTCCAACTCGAAGTGTATTTTCAAGGTGGACGTCAGTTATTCTGGTCCTGGTTTTTGATTTTATAACATTCATCCTTGAAAACAACTGCTCACACAGGTAAGTGCTTCCGAACAGCGACATCATTCTCAAGGCGTGTTGTCGAATGGTCGGAAAGAGATCCTCATTGATATACTTGGAATAAAAATCAAATATCCCCAAATTGAATTTTTCTTGCAAATCGCTGTTGCATTGCATGTCGATTAGCTCCATTTGCATACTTTGTGGCGCATCTTCAGGGGATACAGTGAAAGGCCTAACAAACAAGTTGATCAATATTTCATTTTCTCTGAGATCAGTGAATCTTGACATAAATTGTTCTTTTAGATCTACTAATGCAGAAGTATACTTTTTTATGTCTGAACACTCACACTTTGACAGTTTTGGGAAATGAATAAAATCTCTTTCGTGAAGCTGCATTTCTAACAAATTAAGTTTCTCTTCAAAATATCTGATGCTATCGTAAAGATGGTGTATGAAATTACATTTTCCTTGAAGTCTCGTGTTCAGATCGTTAAGATGCTTAGTAATGTCTGTTAAAAATCCAAAATCGCTCAGCCACTCAGAATCATTTAGTTGGGAAACAGGGTTTCCTTTACTTTCCATAAAAGCTTGGATGGTTTCCTTCAGGTCAAAGAACCTCTCCAGCATTTTCCCTCTGGAAAGCCAACGAACGTCAGAATAATAAACATCATCCTCATACTGTGAATATATCTCGGACAAAAATATCTTAAATTCCCTGTGGTTGAGACCTTGTGATCTGATGAAGTTCACCACTTTTATGAGTCTTCATTACTTCCTCAAAGCTTAAAGACTTTGCTCATAAATTCTGCTGGTGTATTATACACAGTGATAATGCATTATGTCGAAGACTTCTGGTGTATTATACACAGTGATAATGCATTATGTCGGGTAAGACGTTCTTTCTTTTCTTTATCAAAGGAACAAGTCCCTCATGTTTACCAACCATAGCTGGTGCTCCATCAGTTAAAACTCCAGACATATTTGCATACTTCAGATTAAATCTATTTAAAACTACTAATAAACTTTCTAATATATCACACCCCTTTCTAGTTTCTTTCATGGGATATATACCTGCCATATCTTCTTAAATATTAAAATTATCATCAATACTGCGAATAAAAACTGCCAACTGAGCTGTATCGGACAAGCCAGTGCTCTCATCAACACCAATTGAATAAAAAATGAACTTCGAAGTACGTTCTTTGAGAGAATTTTTTATATTTCCTGCCAACTCTGATTTTTGAAAAAAAGGATGCCTAAAGGCGATTCTTGAAAAAAAGATGCATTTGAGGTGGGCATAATATATCTGCAGCAGATTCCAAGCATTCTTTTATAAATACACCATCTGTGAAAGGTTTTGATTTTGAAGCTATTTTTTCAGCTATAACAAAGCTTGCTTCACAATGGCCTCACTGGTTCCTCAGGTTTCTTGTCCTTGAACGTACGTAGTTGGTTTGTAACTATTTTTTTTTAAAGCTATCACTTTATCAAATAAAAATTGACCTTGAAACACATCAAAATTTGCAGCATATTTAGTTTCATAATGCCTTTTTAAGTTGTACTCTATTTAGGAAAGCAAAGTGAATTCGTGACACAACAAACATTACCGGCTTTGTTACGTGAAATTTCAAAACAAAACAATATTAAATTATGTCTACTGTGTGTTGAAAAATAGGAAATTTCATCACTACTTTACGCTTTTTAGCAGCAATAAACATCTCAAAGAAACTTTATTTAATATTAATTGTATACCATTAACCTTCCTTACAACACCCCCCCATGACACCCACCACCACCTCGTGAGCACTTCACGTTGTCAGCATACTCGGCAGCCTCTACATTGTTCGGAGACTCGCTCGCTGGTGCCCGATGCAATTCGAAACATAGCTAGTATATATGTTTGTGCCGAGTTTTATCTCGTACGACTTTGATAGCTCTCGCCAGTCTCACTATTGCATCTGTCACTAGAGAAGATGCCAAATTAAAATATCTTGCAGTTACATTGAATCATATTATTACTTTTCATGTGAACAAGGATGAGATGGAGATCCCTATCCCAAAACTTAGATTATACTGTCTTTCACGAGCAATTTAACTCTGTAGCGCAATAGTTACTAGTATACTAGTAGTAAACGAATATAAGAGGGTTATGGTCTAGCTAATAATATATATATATATTTATATATATAATATATATATAAAATATATATATATATATTATATATAGAAGAGCCACAATCCATATATTTAATTTTGAAGCTTTGCCAAAAATGCCTAGTGCTAAATTTTCTTTTTCTTTTTTTAGTACTAAATTATAACAATATATGACTATATCACTATAATAATAATCCTATATATATATATATATATATATATATATATAATATATATTTTATATATATATATATAGGTCAGCATCTCCGAAATAAGGCCAGGCAGAACTTAAAAACAATAATAGCTGAAACGAAAATAAATATCATATTTATTAATCAAAAGAGAGACATCTTTTACCCCTGAAATATAAAAAAAAATAAAAAAAACGATAACGCTTTAAAAATTAAAATTGTTGTAAAAGTTGTTCGAAAAATATACAGTATTTTTGAAAATAGGGAAAGCTGTAGTCTTAGTCTGGAGGGAGCGCGCAAGTTGCTCCATTATATGGTGTGGAATTTTTATTTCGTTTTTTTCACTGCAAAGAATATCCGCACGGCGTAAACAAAGAACGATGGAAGAGTCGGGGATTTCTCGGCCCTACCGTGAGAGGACGAAGGGATGGACTTCCGTCCCCGCTTCATGTCCCTTCGCGTCGGCTCGAACCCCTCAAAAAGATATAAAAAAAAAAATTAATATTTTTCTTCAAAGCGTAAAAAAAAGTGGTATTTGGCAACTTTTGTTCTCGAGACTAATGCAGGTTACAAGGTCATCAGAACGTACAAATAAATTAAGGTTCTAGGATTTTATTAATTTAAGGGTTATTAATAAATATTAGAATAAAATTAATTTTTTTTTTTAAGTTTCATCGATGAAAATTACTTGCTGAAATCAAAAAGTTATTTATTTTCCTGTAGATGTTTTAGTTTTTTAGTTACATGCATTTGCCTGGCCCTCTTCGGGATGCATGGCCTATATTATATATATATATATTATATATATATATATATATATATATATATTATATATAATATATATATATGTATATATATATATATATATATTATAATATATATATTTATATATATATATATATATTATATATATATGTGATGTGTGAAGTTATTTTAAATTTTTAAATTTCTGTGTTTTATTTAACATCAAAGAGAAACAAGGGAAAGGACAGAAAAAATTGGCATGCGGCCGTAGGGTTTGAAGACCCCATGACATTAGAGAGAGAGAGAGAGAGAGAAGAGAAGAAGAGAAGAGAGGGAGAGAGAGAGAGGAGAGAGACAGAGAGAGAGAAGAAGAGAGAGAGAAGAGAAGAGAATGAAAGAGAGAGGAGAGAGAGAGAAGAGAAAGAGAGAGAGGTTCGTCACAATCAGGGCTCCATTGGGAACTATGAGACACATTTCATCCGCTTAAGGCATGGAATCCTTTAGGGAGTGCTAAGGTTGGAAATTCGGTAGAGAGTATATAGGAAGTATTTAGCAAGAGCATGGAATAATCATGCAAGCTTTCAGAGGAGTTGAGTTGGTGGGTTGTTCAAATAGCTTGTGATTGTTTGGCATACAATCTATTGAATTCGCTGCTTTTGTCTCAGGATAGACTTATGTGAGAAGGTCTCTTCTGCAGTTAGCAGTTTTTATATCTGGTGTCAGTGTGTTTGCTTATAAGAAATTCGATGATTAGTATTTTAGCGAATAATCTTTAGATTGAGGATTAATCTTTTTTTTTTTTTTTTTGAGCTTAGGAACATCTTTTTCAGGAAGTTGAGTAAAGGTGTAAGACCAGAATTAGGGGGACATAGAGCAGGCCATTTTAACTGTAAGGTTTTGGCGAACCATTCGGTGACGAAGTATAGGACTGAGATGTCTTGGCACGGAAATGCTCTCCAAGTTTTTAATTGGATGAAACCAATTAGGTTTCATTGTTAGATTGGTTGAAAACTAGTACTCGAAGTAGGGATATTAATGGCATGTTGAAAAGAAGAGTGGGTCAAGGGCTGCTTTTGGATTATTTGAGAAGCGGTGAGTATAGGCAATTGCAGGCCGGGCAGGATGCAGTAACTGCTTGAATTTTGGCTAGAATTTAGGGAAGAAGGTTCTACTGGAATGGAGTCATGTATTCGAGTGGATTTTAACACGCGAGTAAAGGGGCTGCATACAATGTAGCATAAGATTGTTCTTTGTTCTTGTGGGATATTTGTTTGTCTTTGAGCTGGTGTATGGCATCTCTCCTGCTCAATTTTTGTATGGTACATAACACCAAAACCTCCAAAAACGGACAGTTTAAGGAAGAGCCACTGTGGGGTCCTCCACAGTTTTTGCAGTGTGGTCTGTCTTCACAGGCCAATATGGAATTCTTTTCTTCCGCAGACTAGGCAATACTGTCATGCGTAACCCCTACAGCTATTTTCAGGCGATACCAAACCGTATTGAATTTACGACAAACAATACTTGGATCGCGGGAATAAACGTACGAAACAAGTAGGTTTGTAACCCCATTTATTCACACGTTTGAATGTGACACCTCAAGGGGTATCTTAATAAGTCCGTAACAGTAAAGCGAGGATTTTGGGTTTAGGCGAGTTCCGACCGAGGGGAAATCATAACGTTTGGAACCGGAAATCTTTTCTGCTGGAGATTTCTTAAAATGACATCAATATCTTCGCTTTTCTGTTATAAAGAATAAATAGTACCTTTGGATGTGTTTCTTATTTTATCAGGAGTGGAAAATAAGAG
>JABUQX010047129.1:17500-20000 GCA_015478945.1 Trachelipus rathkii
AAATGGAGAAGATGCTAGTTCCATTGAAAAGGGTAGAAAAACCACTACCTGAGCATATAACTCAAGGACTAGCATCGAAAACCATTGGGTTGAGAAAGAGTCCTTTTTGCACAAACTGGGCTTTTTTTTTTTTTATTCCCCCCCCCCCCACCACCTGAAGTTAGAGGCCAAAGGAAAGAAGATGCTGGGGCCCAACTGACAGGCGAAAGTCCTACCAGAGAGATGGTGTAGAATGGTGTATATATATATATATATAAATTAATATATATTGGATTTAAATTATTTTTAATTAAAAAATTACTAAAGAAGATGCTTGACCAGATAATATTTTTTTGGCATTTCCTGATAGAGTTAGCGATCTTTATTTTGGCATGCTAGGTTAAGGTAGGTTTGTTATGCTAGCAAGGAAAAATGCTAAAAATATGCTAAAAAAATGCTAACTCTAGCAATTTTTTAATAATTTTTGTATTTAAAAATTAATTTCAAATATAAGCTTAAAAATATTAATAAACCCATTTTCAATTAAGATATTAATGGTGAACATGAAACGAAAAAGGTTATTTATGAATTATATATATATATTTATATATAGTATATATATATAATAATATATAATATCATATATATATATATTATATATTATATATATATAGTATATATATATATAACTATATATATATATATATATATATAATATATATATATATATAATATATATATTATATACTGATATAATATATATATATATATATATATATATATATATATATAATATATATATATACACTATAAAAATTATTTATATACATATATTTATTATAGTATATATATATATATAATATATATATATATATAAACCCTAATAAGCTATTATTGGCACATAATTCTTAGAGTAACAATTATATATACATAGTTCAAAAGGAAATTTTTCATCTGGTAATTTTATGACATAATGTGTCTACAAAAGAGGGAAAAAATGATGTTACAATTAACCCGAAAAGAGTGCAAATGTATTTGGATTGAGGTGGTTTGGCATTGGCTGAACAAATATCCGTACTAGGCAGGGAATAGGGGTCTGTGCATCCTTTATAAGAGGTGCTGTAAACTGTATCTGGGCTCATGCAACGAGAGGGTAGTTGTACCCAATTCCCAAATGCATCAGTGTTACAAGTATAGTACCAACTGCAATCTGAAGGGAGAGGAAAAGTACCTATGGTGATACAAGTAGGAAACTGTGGAATCTTTTGGCAAGTTGATGTTGTTACATTAAAATAATACGAATTTGGACATAGTTCTATTCTTCTTGGATACCTACTCCTCGAAGTGCAAAATATATATGCAGAAGGATTGTATGGATCCGGTCGGAGTTCATTCAAACCTCGACATCTACATCCAGTGGGGATCGAAGTGTGGCACACTGCACCGGAAAACTCTGGTCGTAAACTACAGCTAGTGGAAGGAGGGCAAGGTTGTTTATAAGCTTTTCCTCCCGCGCACAATACAGACATCCCGCAAAAACCGCATCTGAAGCCACTGGAAACACCGACGCAAACCCAGTCTAGTATTGTTGTCCTTTGTGGAAAAGTGAAGGAAAATGTCTTTGCTTTATTCCCTGAAGGCGATTTTATAATCTCTTGAAAACGATTCAATTTTGTTTCATATTTACGACCCTCTCTGAAAAATTATATTATAATTTAAATATATATATATATATATATATATATATATATATAATATATATACTATATATATATATATATATATATATATTTATAATATATATATATATATATATAATATATATATATATATATATATATATATATATATATATATATATATATATACTATCTCGCAAAATTAACGCACCGATATGATTGTGAGGTTTATATTTGAAATGAAGCGATGTATTCAGGGTGAGTAAATGATACATAAAGATCATAGCACACATATTTGAGTTCCTATGATAATATTACAAACAATTATCGAGCAATATACAAAAACGAACAAAAATATATAATGACAGAAAGTAAACATTGCGGTATAGAAAATCATTGTTCTTATTATAATATTTCAAAGTTATTTTATACAGCGTATTTCCACCCCTGCTACGAATGAGAACTTGACAATGCCTTCCTATGCTTTTAATTAGGTGTCGCATGAAATCTTGTGGAGGTCTTCCCGTGCACCGCTCAAGAATTTGCTGAAGCTGATGCAGGGTAAGTGATGGTGTTCTGACTTTTCGCCCCTTCATGTCTCAGACATGTTCTATGGAATTGAGGTCTGACTGTATGGTGGTCAATTGAAAGTATTAATGTTTACATCATTCAAATATTCGTGAACTGTTGGAGCTGGTTGTGGTCTGTCATTATCCTACATTTAAATGAACACATTTCCGATGTAAGGTACAAAAGGGACAATGTTTTGAGTCTATGATATTGTTATGCAGAATTCAGCTTTCATGCGATCACTATCAATAACGTAAAGTTCTGTAAGCTAC
>JABUQX010047129.1:32500-35000 GCA_015478945.1 Trachelipus rathkii
ACTGAACATAACAATAAATTGTCTTGGAGACCTCACATATCAAATCGGGTGCTAAAATAGTCTCAATGAAGTGGGAATTCTGTCTAGATTGCGTGAATTTTTCTTCTGCTCTCAGTTACTTCAGTTGATATAAGAGTCTTATTCGCTCCTGTATGGAATAATGTTATCACATTTGGGGTGGATCGGTTCCACCCCCTTTTGGATAGAGTTGAGCAAGGCTAGAGACTAATAAATGTCCAATATTTCTACCTTCCCTGACTCTATTCGCGAGTGATTATTGGTGCCTTTCAATCTCTTTATATAGGTAGAACAGCGGCAGGGTGTCGCAGACACTTGACCTCTCATATTCCTCACCACACGTCGCCCTCGAAAACAAAAGGTGCCTTAACCCTCACATGAGTATTTGTGTAAATATTGGAGACTCAAAGTTTAACTCGTTGTGGTCCTCCTTCTTTCCAAGCCACAGTCTGTTTTGTTGACTTAATTGCCTTCATCATCTTTTCCTAAAGTATTCAATATTCCTCTCTTTAAGTCCCCGCGTCTGCGCCCACCTAAGGGAATTGCGTTAGACAAAGGACTGGGTGAATTTACTGTTCCTTTTTTTTATTTTTTTTTTTTATTTTTTTCATTTTTGTTTGGCCCCCTCCCATTTTTGGGAAAAAAAAAAGGCCTGCCCGTGAATAGTAGCATCGTATATATATAAGTATATATATATATATATATATCTATTAATAATATATATATTTGTTTTTATAGTGTATATAGATAAATATATATATATATATATAATTATATTATATATTATATATATTATATATATATATTAAATAATTATTATTAGTGGTCGTCGTCCTATGTGTGGCTCGCGTAAAATTTTTTTAAATTCCTTATATTTGTATTCCTTTAGATCTGGGTGATGTCCGTATCTTAATCTAGAGAGAGAGATTTGCATCTTTCGTGGGAGTGTGTTTTGAGTTGAAGATATTTCGGGGGGGATGGGAGTTTATGAGGTGATTTGGTGAGCGGTTGTTGAGGTATTGCTGTGTAAAGTGTGTATGAATGTGTTTTGAGAGAGATGTGTTATTTGGAGGAGGAGGAATGACTCTATAGAGTACGCCGTAGTAGAGGGCAGCGAAAAAGGGAGGGGATCTTAAATGATGTTTAGGGTGTTCTTGTAGGTAGTTATGGCATGGGTGGGTAGGGTCAATAGTCTTGGCGTAGAATTGTGTTCCTCTGCTATCTAGATGATCCTGAATGGGGAGAATTTTTGTTTCTTCATGCAGGTGTTGGATAAGGGTAGTTTTTTGACAATCTGTAATTGTTCGTAGGGCGGTATTTTGTATTCTCTGTAATTTAATTTTATTAGTGGATGAGGTTAGAGGATACCAGACTGTTGATTCATAGTTAATTGTAGTTCTTGAGAATTATTTAAATGTAGTGGACTGTGTGGTTGTTTCGTTGCTGAAACTAACTGTGTTGAGATAGAGTTCGTAGGATATTTAATTTTTTGTTTGCTGTGCTTATGATGTTTTGAATGTGACGTGTAAAGGTAAAGTGGATGTCGAAGGTTATTCCGAGTATTTTAGGTGTTTTGGAGTTATTTAGGGTTACTTGTGGGTGAAGGGATGATTGGTGTCTGTCTGTGGTGATCAAGGTTATAGATGATTTCTCGGCAGAGGCCGACATTCTGTTGGAAGATAACCAGGATACTAGGCGATTTAGGTAAATCTGAGATTTGTGGTGGTGGGTACTGAGGGGTCTGATACGGTTATAGTTATGTCATATGCGTAGGATATTAGTTTTGAATTGTGAGTTTGGGGGTAGGGATATCAGCTGTGAAGAGGTTAAACAGAAATGGAGATAGGATTGCTCCCTGGGGACTCCATTTCTTAGTTTTACTGTTTTAGAGATTTGATATCTGCTGGATACCTGAGCAGCGCGCCCGGAATTAAAATTAGATAGCCATTTTTTGTTATTGTTATGGAAGGGAGAATTTAAAATTTTGGGGATGAGAATGTGCCTAGGTACTGTGTCGAAGTCTTTACTAATGTCAATCGCCAGGAGTATTGTTCTGTGAGAAGGTGTTCTATTTAACCCGTTTACGATGTTTTGTGTGATATTTTAGGGCTGTTGAGGTAGAATGGGATTTTTTAAAGATATGTTGGTGATTTGGGGAGTGAAAATTCGGTTGGGTTTTGATGAGTATGATATTCTCCATTAGTTTGCACAATGATGAGAGGACGGATATGAGTCGGTATGAAGAAGGTAGGTTGGGATCTTTTCTGGGTTTTATTTTGGGTATGATAATTCCTTTTTTTCTAGTGTATGGGGGGGATGTGGTTAAAAAAACTAGGATTTGTTGAAGATATTTGTAATGAATAATGATATAGTGGTGGGCTCAAAGTGTTTTTTTATGTGTAGGTTACAGATGTTGTCCGGGTCGGAGGCTGGTTAGTTTTTTAAGGTTTTGGTTGTGTAGAAAATGGGGGGTTTGGAGTTG
>JABUQX010047129.1:57500-60000 GCA_015478945.1 Trachelipus rathkii
AAGATAAAAACATCCTTTTCCAAATAAATCATTAAAAATCATTAAAAATTGGGTTCTTCATATTTCAAAAGCACATTTTTCGCTTATATACAAATTTATTAAAAACATTAAAATTCTTTAAAAATATTTTATAAAAATTTCAAATTTAATTTAGAAAAATAAAACATTTCGTATGTTAAATCAACCCTGGGGCTATTTTAGTTTCTTAGCATCCCCGTACGTGACTTCACTGAGTGTGAAATTTTTTTTGTCACATTGAAATAAATCGAAGGAAATTAATAAATCAAGCAAATATATGCTTTTAATAATTATATTGTATATAATTTTAAATAAATTTGGAATAAATATTCAAATTTAATTAATATATCTATGAATCAAAAATGAATAAGTGAACAAAAAAAATAATTCCTAGAAAACTGTCTTATGAGCGAAGTCATATATATATATATATATATATATATATATATATATATATATATATATATATATATATATATATATATATATATATATATATATATATATATATATATATATTTATATATATATATATAATAATATATATATATATATATATATATATATATATATATATATATATATATATATATATATATATATATATATATATATATATATATATATATATATATATATATATATATATATATATTATATATATATATATATATATATATATATATATATATATATATATATATATATATATATATATATTATACTGGACCTTATTTTTGAAGTTATTGTATTTATATACAGGACCCCATAGATTTGTTCCATATCATCTTAAAGTATTTCATTCCAAGTTTGAGGTCAATCGGTTAGCAGCAACCCGTGCCCCACGGGCGTCAAAAGTTGCCATGTTGTGGCTAATAGGCTTTTTCAAAGTATTAACTTGCGGCAGTTGTTATGCTGCCTCGGGTGGGTTAGTACGTGCGTTTTTATACCTTGGTTATACGTAAATGTCCTGTCAGATGAAGTGCACACTGCACAGTGATCAGGAGTGTATTAAGATAATTTCCTTTTACATAATATTACAGTTTTAATATATTTTTAGGTTATTATTAAAATTAAATGTGTCACGGAAAGTATTGTTTCCCCCCTTTGTTCAATGAAAAATCAAGTAACCGGGAGCAAACTCCCCTCTCGAGGGGATATTTTACGTGTCCTATTTTATAACTTGCGTACAGTAAATTTAAATTTACAAGATAGTGCATCTCTTTTAATTGATGAATGTTTATTGTTCTGGAGAAAGGCACGTATACCAACGCAAGATCGTTAGGACTTAGGACTGCATCAAGAAATGTAAAAGTTATACGAATATCATCGCTGACTAGAAAAACACAAAAAAAGAGAGGGAGTTATATAGACAAAATGAAAAAGAATTTGAAGATAGTCTAGATGATCTGTTCGATATGTGCCACGCAAATGCAATGGATATGATCAAAATAGAGGAAGATAGAAAGTTTTTACATATGCGGTGACAAAAAGGACGTGTTGGTTGTGTTTGGTATAGATAAGGTAACAGGCGCAGAAGTACGGAAGGCTGAACGAGTAGGAAAGGAAAAAAAAGAAAAGCAACTTTCGACCACTATAGATTCAGGTTAATGAAGTTATGCAATTCAATTTTAAATAACTAATTTTTAACCAATTTGCGCTTACTGTCAACCTAGTGTTATGTTTCTTACATATTACATTTCACAACGCTATTGCTTGTCATATCAAGTATTCGTATTTTGAAATGTATATTTCAGAATGTAATTAATTATCTATCCTCATCGGAGGATAGCGAAATTCAAGACTCCCAGATAGAAACTACAGCAGAAACTATTCAATCATCTAGCAATTCAGGCAAGTTAGATATCTATGAATACGCTGAAATAGAAAGTGATGTGTCGTTTCAAAATACTCACATTTCACCCAAACGAGCTAGGAAAGAAATATTGAATGTTACACTCTCAGCAGCACTAGATAAATGTAAAGTTAGCGATAGAGATGATGCTTATATATATATATATATATATATATATATATATATATATATATATATATATATATATATATATATATATATATATATATATATATATATATATATATATATATTTATATATATACTATATATAACTATATATATATATAATATATATATGATCTTATTGACAGCTTGCGTTGAGGCACTAAATTTACTAAATAAAAATCTTCCTTTAGATTTACTTAGCATCAGTTCACAGAATATATTTATAAGGTTTGGTGTTTCTCAAGAATTCCTACAAACTGATTTTGTTGATTGGAAAAATCAAGAAAGTTACATGAAAGGAAGAGAAGTTGTAGCTTCATTAAGGGTGGTAAACGACACAGCAGAAAGAGAAGTAAAATTAATGGAAGAATTTAACAAGAAATTTACCAAAAACGAAAAACAAAAACAATTTGTTTTACATGTAAACTAGATAATTAATAATCATAAAATCTAACATTG
>JABUQX010047129.1:65000-67500 GCA_015478945.1 Trachelipus rathkii
TAACAATAACAATAATAATAATAATAATAATAATAATAATAATAATAATAATAATAATAATAAAATACAATAACATACATAACAATAAATAACATAAGAACATAACAACATAACAACAATAACAATAATAAGTAACAATAACCAATAATAATAATAAATATAAATAATAATATTAATAATAATAATAATAATAATAATAATAATAATAATAATTATTATTATTATTATTAAAATGCTATACTATTTGGTATAAAAAGAAGCCCCCCCCAAAAAAAATGATAAAAACAAAAATGTACCTTTTTTACAACTCTGCATATACACATGTATTCATTTATATATTTGTGTATGTGTATGTCGCATGCATTCAAATGTGGTTACTATTTACATAAAAATAAAATTCTTATTGATTACATGATTTACACAAGGTATGTTTGCACACACACAAACACACACACACACACCTATTATATATATTATATATATTATATATATATATATTATAATTATATCATATAGTATATATATATATATATATAGTATATCTAATTAGTATAGTATAATACCAACAATGTTATCTAATAAAGCGCACCGCGCATATATCACCATAGAATTATGATGAGTCCAGCCCTCACTCGCGTGTTTCTTAACACTCCTTAGGGAGTTCTAGATCTGGTAGATCAGCCTGCCTCGTGAGCATTATGTCTGAGTAGTATGTATACCCAAGTCAATGGTTGGTTATAATATAATAAAAAAGATGATCCTTCAAATAATATAATAATAATAATAAATAGATATAAATAATTGATATCAGATACGATAATAATAAATATAAATAATAATTAATATAAAATATCAAAATATAATAATAATAGAATAATAATAATATAAAACTAATAAATAATAAAATAATAATATATAATAATAATATAATAATAATAATAATAATAATAATAATTAATTTACTTAATATCACAAAAGGATGTGTGAATTATGTAAGTGTACGAAAATAAGTTTGTTATATAGTGTATATAATATATATATACTATATATATATAGTATATTATATATATATATAAATATAATATTAGTGATATATATATATATAATATTACATTATATAATATAATATAATATATATTATATATATCTAATATATATATATTATACTATATATATATATACTAGTATTATTATATATATATATATATATAATATTATATATATAGATATTAATAAATATATAATATATATATATATATATAATATTTATAGTAATATATATATATATATATATATTATAATCTATATATAATATATATATATATAATATTAATATATAATATATATTATATAAATATATATATATATATTATATTAATATATATATTATATTTATATATATTATAGTTATATATATATATATAATATATATATAATATATATATAGCAGTATTATATGACATATATATATATATCAGTATAATATATATATTATACTATATAGTTATATATATATATATAATATATATAATTATTTAATTATATATATATTATATATTATATAATATATATATATATTATATATATTATATAATATATAAACTATATAGCAGTGAAATATATAATCTGTTATTTAATATTATTAAAATACTTAAAAATAGTTTTCCCCCTTTATTAGTTATTTCAATTAATAAATTAGAAAAATACAAGTAAAACTAGATCAAAGTACATTTGAGATTGCCAAACTAAAATGTCGAGATCCTAAAGATAGTTTCCATAGTATTTAGTTACTATGATGATACGTTATCCTTTTATGGAATGTTCACCACATTCAGGATATTCTCTAACTGTGTGGTGGTAACGTTTTCAGATCTAAATCTTCACGTGGCGGATGAAACAACTCAGAAAGCTTTATATATACTTTTGGAATGGTCAAAGGCCTCGAGTTTAAATATTCAGTTAACAAAACCGATGATGTCACTTTACAATACTTCCTCTAGAGTCTAGACCAGGGTTGTGGAGTCGGTTCAAAAATTTTCCGACTCCGACTCCGACTCCGACTCCACCCTCTTCAAAATTACCGACTCCAACTCCGACTCCGACCTCTTGAAAATTACCTGCGACTCCGACGCCGACTCCACCCTTTTAAAAATTACCGACTTTGGCTCCGACTCCGACTCCGACTCCACCCTCTTCAAAATTACCGACTCCGACTCCGACTCCGACTCCACCCTTTCAAAATTTGCCGACTGCCGTCCGACTCCACTCTCTTCAAAACTACCGACTCCCCGACTCCGCGACTCCGACTCTTACTCCGACTCCACAGCCCTGGCTCTAGACGACCTCTTTCAAGTATTCATGTACGAGAAAGCAATCAAAAACACAACCTTACAAAAATTTCTTGATTTATATTTTGATCAAAAGTCATCTTTGAACATACATGTTAAATATATTAAAGATAAGACACAGGTCGACAGTCGAATCTAAACGTATATGGAAA
>JABUQX010047129.1:72500-85000 GCA_015478945.1 Trachelipus rathkii
CACGTAAGTTTCTCCTCACAGAAATCCATCACCTTCCTACCTTTCTCATTTTCTCCCGCACCCTTAAATTCACCTGTTATATCACAGGTTATCAACCTGGGCGATGTAATAATTATGTACACTTCACTACAATAGTCATGATTACCTAAGAAAGGTATTCATGTAAACTTATCAGGGGTACACATGTAAACATAATGCTGTTATGCTTGCTCAAACTTAACCAATAAGAGCAAATTCGCCCAGGTGGCGTCCCTTCTACCAAAGAGGTGAAGGATTGTATAGGGAGTGTACCTAGAGAAACTGAAGTTGTAAGGCGTGTGCAGGGCGATGCCCGCGCACAGCCAAATTTTATAAAGTCAAATAATGTAAGAAATAATAATATTAATAAACTAAGTTGATTAAGCTCTCCAATTATAAACATATGATTTATATAATTAAAAGATATTAATAAAACACTAATTGTTATAAGAAGAAGTGCGTGTATTAGAAAGGGCCTGGCACTTAATTGATAAAATTGATTCCATCATGAAATATAAATTTATAAATTCTAAATACCAATTATTATTGATTATTACCTAAACTGTGAAATGTCAAAGTGTCAACTCATATTCACCATGGAATTGTTTTAAAAAAGAAGAAAAACTAATTAACCCCTTTTTATTATCTCCTTTTGCCCTAGCTAGTTTTCTAGTTACGAGAATATATATATATATATATATATATATATATATAAATAAACATTATATATACATATATATATATATATATATATATATATATATATATATATATATATATATATATATATAGATTTCATATATGTATGAATATATATATATTATATTCAATTTTTTTTATATATATATAGATATTTTTTATATATATATATATATATATATATATATATATATATATATATATATATATATATATATATATGCTTAGAAAACAAAATGAAACACGTTGTTTAAAGTGCTAGCTGAGTATATAAATATATATATTTAAATATGAAAAACATATCTATTTTTATTTATATATATATATATATATATATATATATATATATATATATATATATATATATATATATATATATATATATATATATATATATATATATATATATATATATATATTCAATCTTCACCTACTTCCATATACATATATATATATATATATATATATATATATATTATATATATATATATAGTGATATATATATATATATATATATATATATATATATATATATGTTATATATATATATATATATATATATATATATATTATATATCTTCACCGACCCTCTCTTCAAGAACTGGGGTGGGGGGAGCTCAAATATGCTCTAAATACAGAAAAGTAGTAAGAAGAATATGACGCAAGTCGAGCAAAGCCGAGCCTTACTCGCCCCTTTATATCTTTTTGAAGAGAACTGTCGCAGTCAGAAAGCCATCCTCGACGACTTCACTGTGGCATCTCGTCAATGAGGTTCATCCCTGTCCGTTGTGGCCACAACCATAACCTCCCCATAAAACCCTTGGCATTCACCCTATTATGCAACCCTTCTCGCTCGACAAACCCACATTTCTCTCCCTCCAGGCATTCCCTTACTGACCAATCCACTTTTTCTCCGGTCTCCCAGTCGGTCGATTCCCAGCACACTCACCAACCGACTATCGTCCATCCTTTCCACATGACCAAACCATCTCAACATACTTTCATTTATTCTCTCATTTACCCCTTTTCTTCACACCACACAGCCCTCTAATACGTTCATTCCTCATTTTATCAATTCTTCTCACACCTAACACCCTAAGATTGCACATCTGAACACATTGTACTTTAGATCTATACCTCTTATTCCAGACCATAGTCTCACTACTATACATTAACACAGGTAACAACATTACCCTAATGTGTAAATCCTAAAGCACACCTAAGCATCTCTGGTCCCTTCATCCACCAAGGATTTAATTGCACCAGCCACTTCCTCCTCCATTCACAACTATTCCTACTATAACTATGCATCATCCGTTCTTTATCCTATATATATCCCAAATATTTAAACTCAGACACTTGTTCCAGTTTTTATCATCTATCATAACTTCACACCGAGGGAATGTCCTCACCACAACCATAACCTTACTCTTATCTACGTTTACATTCAAACATCTCCTTTCACAAGCCCTACCAAATATCTTTACCAATCCTCTCAAACTCTCTTCAGATTCGCCACATACATATACAAATTGAATAAACAAGGAGACATAACGCTTCCCTGCCTCACTCCGCTATTAATATTAAACCAATCACTTTCGACTCCATTCATTCTTACACACGCTTCACTATCGTGATACATACTTTTGATTCCATTCAAAAGCCTGCCACCAACACCATATATCACTAACACCTGCCATAGAGCTTCCCTATTAATCCTACCATACGACTGTTGCAAATCCATAAAACCTAAATACAATTTATTCTTCTTCACTTTCAATAATTTGTTTCAATGTAAAGATTTGATCCACACATCCTCTACCACTTCTAAACGTACCTTGCTCTCCACCAATCAGTCCTTCAGTCATTTGACGCACTCTTTCGACAAAAATACCAGCATATATCTTCCCTACAACATTCAATAAACTAATTCCCCTATAATTCCTACAGTTACCCTTATCCCCCTTACCCTTATATATAAGGGTACTATTACTGCTCTTCTCCAATCCATCTGAACTATACCCTCCACAAACGCTTTGTTATACAACTTCCAAATCCAATCAATCACAATCTCACCTCCGTTCTTAATCATTTCGCAGTAATTTCATCTATACATGCAGATTTGCCATTCTTTAACTTTCGCACTCTACCCATTACCACCTCCTTACTATGGGTCTCATCCCCCAATATATATATATATATATATATATATATTATATATATATATATATATAGCAGTTACCTTATATATATATATATATATATATATATATATATATATATATATATATATATATATATATATATAATTGTAAAAAACCCAGAGTATTTAATATTTTGGATATAAAATATCTGACATCTGTATCAGAAGAAATTAAGCTTATGAAAAATTGTCACATGATAAAGAAGAAGTAATCTCCACATACTTTAATACAGATATATTCATCGGCTCGCAATGAGAATAAAGATGTCACAATTATACTGATGAAACTCATAGATTACGGTTGCGACAAAGTTGCGCCATTAATATGCCAAATGTCGGACAAGAAAATTGTTTTAAAACATTTATGTGGACAAATTCTCGAAATCACATCACGAAAGGACTTTGACTGACCTTTAACTCGTTCTTAATTATATATATATATATATATATATATATATATATATATATATATATATATATATATATATATATATATATATATATATATATATATATATATATATATTATATATATATATATATATATATATATATAATATATATATCGAATTTTTTCTGTGAGGGGAGAGGTATGTGTGTGAGTAATACTTTCTTTAAACACAAGAGAATTCATAAGTATACTAGAGTTGGTAGGTAGAGATAAGGTTTGATGAAAAGTATGATTGATTTTGTAAGTTGGTGAAGAGGAGATGTTGGAGTATGTGATTGGATGTTAAATCAGTGAGGGGTTAGGATTGGGATTATCGGATCATTATGTTCTTTTATGTAAAATTAAGTTTATGGGGGCTTGGATGGAGAGGAAGGTGGTAAGGAAGAAAGTGGGTAGAATTAAGAATGAGAAGTTAAGTGAACAAAGTAATAAGGATAAGTATTCAAGAGCGCTCGCAAGTAAATCATTTGAATGCAAACAAGTTGAAACTGAACATATCTGGAAGCAAATGATGGAAGCGGTTGTTAAAAGTGCATAGGAAGTATGTGGATGTGCTAAAGTAGGAAGTAAGAATGTTAACACTGAGTGGTGGAATGAAGAGGTGATGCAAGCGGTTAAAAGTAAAAAAGAAGAGTGGTTCAATGTACTAAAAGCCAATGATAAAGTTTCAAAAGAAAGATGTTTGGAATTATATAAGGAGGAAAAAAAGGAATACTAAAAGGCGCACACGTAGGAGGAAAAAAGAGGTAAATATGCAGTTTGGATGGAAAATGAATGGGGACTTACAAGGGAATAGGAAGCTTTTCTGGAAGGACGAGCGATAGGTTAAGAATGAGAATAAGGGGAATCTGCTTATTAGAATAATGAATAGGGATGGTGCTTTCGTAACTGATGAAATGGATGTGAGGGGAGTGTGGAGGGAACACTTCAAAAATCTGAATAACATTGATGAAAGGTTTGAAGAGGAGGTGATAGTGAGTGTGTGGTTTGTTGGTGCAAGAAGGAATAGGTATTTTGGGGATGAGGTCATTAGTAAGGAGGAGGTAATGGATAGAGTGAGAAAGTTGAATTATGTTAAATCTGCAGGTATAGATGAAATTACTGGGAAAATGATCAAGTACGGAGGCAAGATGGTGATTGATTGGATTTGGAAGTTGAAGTTGTGTAACAAAGCGTTTATGGAGGGCATAGTTCAGAGGGATTTGAGTAGAGCAGTAATAGTACCCTTATATAAGGATAAGGAGGATAAGGGTAACTGCAGGAATTATAGGGGAATTCGTTTGTTGAGTGTTGTGGGGAAGATACATGCTGGTATTTTGGTCGAAAGAGTGCGTCAAATGACTGAAGGACTGATTGGGGAAGAACAAGGTGCATTTAGAAGTGGTAGAGGATGTATGAATCAAAACTTCACATTGAAACAAATGATTGAGAAAATGAGGGAGAAGAAGGATAAATTGTGTTTATTTTTTATGGATTTGCAACAGGCGTTTGATAGGATTAATAAGGAAGCTCTATGGTAGGTGTTAGCGATATATGGTGTTGGTGGTAGGCTTCTAAATGGAATCAAAAGTATGTATGACGACAGTGAAGCGTGTGTAAGAATAAATGGAGTTGAATGTGATTGGTTTAATATCAATAGCGGGGTGAAGCAGGGATGTGTTATGTCTCCTTGGTTATTCAATTTGTATATGGATAGGGTCATGAAAGAATTAGAGTTGGGGGTGGCAGGAAATGGTGTTAGAATGATGGAGAATGGAAGAGAGTGGAGGGTGCCCTACCTATTATATGTGGATGATTTGGTTTTGTGTTACGAATCTGAAGAGAGTTTGAGAGGATTGACAGAGAGATTTGGCAGGGTGTGTAAAAGGAGGGGTTTGAAAATAATCGTAGATAAGAGTAAGGATATGGTTGTGAGTGAGGACAGTCCTAGGTGTGAAGTTATGTTAGATGGTGAGTAGCTGGAACAAGTGTCTGAGTTTAAATATTTAGGATATATCTTGGATGAAAAGGGAACGGATGATGCACATAGTGTAGGAAAGTTGCGAATGATAGGAAAGTGATTGGTGCAATTAAATCCTTGGTGGATGTAAAGGGACTAGCTCTTGAGTGCACTAAGGTCTTACATAAGTGTATGTTGTTATCAGTGTTGATGTACAGTAGTGATACTATGGTGTGGAATAAGAGGTATAAATCTAAAGTACAATGAGTTCAGATGGACAATCTTAAGGGCGTGTTAGGTGTGAGAAGAATTGATGAAATGAGGAATAAACGTATTAGAGAGTTGTGTGGTGTGAAGAAAGGGTAAATGAGAGAATAAATGAAAGTATGTTGAAATGGTTTTGTCATATGGAAAGGATGGATGATAGTCGGTTGGTTAAGCGGATGTATAATGGTAAGTGTGCTGGGAATCGACCGGCTGGGAGACCGAATAAAAAGTGGAATGAGTTAGTAAAGGAATACCTGGAGGAGAGAAATGTGAGTTTGGCAGAGGCGAGAAGAAAGGTGCATAATAGGAGTGAATGGCGGAGTTTTGCGAGGGGTATGGTTGTGGCCCACCTGGGCCAAGGGATGAACCCACATTGACGAGATGCCATAGTGAGGGTCCGTCTTGGTCCGGTGAAGCTAGGGTGGATTTTTATGGCTGCTGCGAGTTCTTACTAAAAGGTATAAAGGGGGCGGTAAGGCTGGGCTTTCTTTTCGGCTTGCGCCATATTCTTCTACTACTTTTCTGTTTCCGGTGGTTGATACGCACCACCCAAAAAGTCCTGGGGTGAGAAGGTGGATGATGATGAAGATATAAAATATATATACGGGGAAATGTTATATATATATATATATATATATATATATATATATATATATATATATATATATATATATATATATATATATATATATATATATATATATATATGTATATAAACACAAACAATATGACGAAGCAGGATACCAGAGGCATGCAATTATTACTTCTTTATTATTATACAGCGTTTCGACGGCAAATGGAATCCAGTTGAGGACAATCAATGAAGACATGGTGAACAGATTGCGAGGTATAGCAACTGAAAAATTTGCAAATGGGAGGAGAATCCCTTGACATGTGATGGCTCGATTGATTTTGGTGTGGTCAATAAAGAGGCGTGCAAATATCACCTCGTGCAAAAGCTTTCGGCTTTAAATTTCTAAGTTTCGTCCAGTACTCCTGCCAGTAAGACCGGAAGCCTTGTCGGAGAGCAGGAAAGTAATCAGTTGATGGGAGGAGACCATGGAAGGTACCGGGAGGTGCTTCGGAAAGAGGAGGCGGCCATTCTGGCTTCTCTATCAGCTATTTCGTTGCCAGTTATCCCTACGTGAGAGGGGGTCCAACATAGAGTAATTTGTTTCTTGCAAGAGTGGAGCAGCCGAAGAAATTGTTGTACATCGGATACCATTGTGCTTTCAGAATAGGTGGCTTTAAGCGCCTGGAGGGCTCTGGGCGAATCTGAATAAATGACATAAGAGTGATCTTGGTTAAGAAACAAAATTCGAGAGAGAGGGTAATCATTATAGCCATCAATTGTGCCGTAAAAATTGAAGCATGAGGGGGGGAAGGGTATGGGAAAGGTTGCGGTAAGGAAAGACAGCAGGCGCACCCACATTCTCCCTTGTTTAAGAGCCATTAGTAAATACTGGAGTAAATCTACCATGAACTGCGGAATGAGACAAGAATGACGCCTCTAACAAGGCAGCGGGGTGGCTTGATTGGGAGAGAGAGGTTAGGAACAGACAGATGGTGGGAGCAGGGAATAGCCAAGGTGTGTACCCTTCATCATAAGAGAACGGCAGGGATGTTGAGGAAGTTAAAGATGTTATAAACTATGTTTGCAAATGGCTAGAATCGGTATCAGAGCAGACGGTATTTGGGTTTAAAGGCGAAGATAACTTGTGCACATGATGTATTCCCTTCGAAGGGAGAGTGGCATGACATCGGACTTAACTTCAAAGCTTACCCGAGGGGACAGTCGGAAGGCTCCAGTGGAGATACGGATTGCCTCGTTTTGAATGGGATCTAACAGGTGAAATAAGGTTGGGGATGCCTGACCATATAATGCAAAACCATAGTCCAACTTCTATCGAATTAAGGCTGTGTGGTTACGCAAAAGGGATTTGCGATCAGTACCCCAAGATTTTGAGGCGAGATGACGTAATAGGTCAAGCACGAGATTACAAGTCGTTTTCAGGAATTTAATGTGCTGTGCATATGTTAGGTTGTCATCTAGAATGAGTTCTAGAAATTTGACTTATGAAATTACAGGAATGGGTGAACCATTTAAGGTTAGGTTGCGGGAAGACGGTGGCAGGCTCTTCGACTCCCTTTTTTCTTAAATAGTACTTCTGGGGTTCTGGTGGTGAGAAATGGAAGCCATGGGAGTTACCCCATTGTGAAATATTCTCAATAGCTAGTTGAAGTTGCCATTCAATAAAAGGCAGCCTGCCACCGCCAAAAATTTAAACATCTTAAGCATCACTCTTAATCTAGGTTAGCACCTCTCCTAAAAGGCTAAACATCTTAAATTTTACACCTAACCTAACCATATTTATGAATTCAAGGGTATAACACCTCCTAAAAGGTTAATTATTTAAATACTACGATTAACCTAACCTAATCCTAATATAAGTTAACAGCTCCTAAAAGGTTAAATCTCTTAAATTTCACACCTAAACTAACCTAACCTTACTTAAGCTTAAAAGAGAATTTAATACAACCTAAAAGACTAAATATTTTAAATTTCATACCTAACTTAAGTCAAAGAGTTTAACATCTCTTAACCTGTTAAACTTCTCTTTAGTTTCACACCTAATCTAATCTAGCTTAAATCAAGAACAGTTTAACACAGCTTAAAATGTTAAACCTCTTAAATTTTACACTTAAATTTAGCATAAATATGACTTAAAAGCCAAACCTACATTTATTTTCCACCTTAATCCAAAACTGCGAAGCCAGAACTTTCGTCTGACTCGGAGTCAAAAGAAAAAAAAATGGGATAGAGCTAAATTTGGAGTTACATAATTTTAAAATGATGGAGGCAGTGCTAGAGTTGGGCAATTTCAAAATGGTGGAGCTGGAGTTTTAGCTGAAGCTTTCAAAATAAATTACCGGTTTCTCAACCCTCCTTAAATCCAGTTGATGCAATTAAATTTCTCTCAAATAAATATTGGTCAGAGTAACAATGGTAATTAATACGTAATCATCGAATTAAGTCTTTAAGAAACTTTTATTAGAAGCGTTTCAGTAAAGAATAAAAATAAAAATCACTAATTAAAATCTAACGATTAATTAGATTGTTAAAACAACAATTGATAATAAATAACATGTATAAAAGCCTTACAAGAATATCTCCTATTAACCTTTCTTTACTAATGACATTCAAATCAACGACTTTCGACTATAACACAACAACAACAACAACAACAACAACAACAACAACAACAACAATAACAACAAAAAGAGAAATGCAAATTTAATTCAAATTATAAAGAAATTTTCTCAAAACAATAGAAGGAATTTCGGTGTTCATTCTGGGCTAGGATAATAATAATAATAATAATAATAATATTATTAATATTAATTATATTAATTAATATTAATAATAATAATAATAATAATAATCATAATAATAATATATACATAATAATTAATAATAATATAATAATATAATAATAATCAAATCAATCAAATCCACAAAAATACTTTATTCTCCACTAATAATATCATTGTTATGCTTACGATTAAATATAATAATAATAATAGAAGAGAAAAGGGCTACTAGGGGATAATCGACATGAGCCAAAATAATAGATATATTGAATACATATAAATAAATAAGAAAAATAGTAATAATAGTAAATACTGATAGTAATATAATGATAACAAAAAAAAAATGTCAATATAATAATAATATAATAACAATTAATAATATTATTAATAATAATAAAAAATAATAATAATATAATAAAATAATAATAATAATTAATTAATATAATAATAAAATTTAATAATAATAATAATAATAATAAAAAAATAATAATATACAATAAATAACAATAAATATAATAAAATAATAATAAATAAATAATAAATAATATATAACAGTCATTTAATTATGAATCATTTTAAAAATTTAAATAATCTAATAATAATTAATAATAATAATAAATAATAATATATAATAATAATATATAATAATATAATAATCAATAATAATAAATATAATGATTAAAATATAATAATATAATAATAGAATAATAATAATCATAAAAATAATTATCATAATAGTAATATATTAATATAATAAATAATAATTAATAATAATATAATATATCAATAGATAATAATTATAATAATAATTAATAATAATATAATAAATAGTAATAAATAAATAATAAAGATAATAATATAATAAAGCAATAAATAGTATAATAAATAACAATATGACTGATCAAATGTTAATAACAATAATATTAATAATAGTAATATATCAGTAACACACTACAATAAAGTATCAGTATTCTTGATGAAGAAACATTCAACATTCTATCAATTACTATACAAAGTCGTATTAAAATAAAACATAATACTAAATACATGTGAAATGTGAATTAATAATAAAATAAAATTAATAATAATAATAATAATAATAATAATAATTAAATCTAATAATAATAATAATATAATAATAATAATTATATAAAATAAGAATCAAAAATATAGAATAAAATAATAATAATAATAATATAATAAAACTTAATGAATAATATAATAATAATAATAATTATATATAATAAATAATTATATAATAATAATATAATTAAAATAATAACGAATAATAATTATAATAATAATAATAATAATAATAATAATAATAATAATAATCAATAATAATAATAAATAATAATATAGTAATAAGTAATAATAAAAATAATAATAATGATAATAAAATTAATAATAATAATTTAAATTAATAATTAATATAATAATAAAAAATGATACAAATCATAATAGAAATAAATAATAATAATAATATATAAATAATAATAATAATAAATAATAGTATAAGTATAATACTAAAAATAATAAATATAAGTAGAAATAATAATAATAATAATCAATAAATATTAATAATAATAATAATAATAATAATATAATAATAAATAATAATAATAAATAATAACTAAATATAACATAAATAAATAAAATAAAATAATAAGGGGTAATAATAATAATAATACTAAATAATAATAATGAAATAATAATAATAATAATAATATTAATAATAATAATAATAATTGATTAATAATAATAATAATTAATAATAATAATAAGAATAATAATAATAGTAGTAATAATAAATAATAATAATAATAATAAATAATAAAATATAGTAATAATATGATATGATTATTAATACATAATAATAAAATAAATAAATAAAATAATAATAAAATAGCTCCCCTTATATGATCGCTACAACGATTGTAGAATAGACTTAACTGGAGTAGAATGCCTCTGTTAATATTTTAGATAATAAAGAGTGTTTGATATTTCTACAAATTAAAGCATTCAGTGATTCCTCAACATTTTTGGGGAGATTATTCCAAAATTCTATGCCCTTATATGATAGCCTTCCGAGATTTCGTTAAGGTTGAATTTCGTTTTGTCTAGGTAAGGAATTTGTGCATACGAGATTGATTTGTTCTAACGTGTTTTATCTGTTACATATGTGCTTTGCAAAAGATCATTTGCAGTTCTTTTGGTATTTAAGATATCTACTTTTGCAGTAGGGTGTAAATATCATGAAGATTTAACATAGACAATTTTTGAATAGTGGGTTTGTGTGTTCACGGTAGTTACAAGGCCCTGAATACACGAATAAATTTTTATTTTGAAATAACTATTAGGGTTGTAAGCCAGGTATTCAACTTGCACAACCCCATATACCGAAAGACAATAGAGTAGATGTGATAAACAAGACTATAGTTAAAGGTTTTTATTAAAATACGTTTTGGAACACCATTCATTATCTTAAAATGCATATAGATTTCTGATTATTCTAATGGACTATTTATGGGTTCTTGAAGAACGACTTGTCTCTAATGGATCAAACCTATACACTTGGCCATCATAGCCGAGTTTATACATTATATCCTTTTGCTCTTACATTTAGTTGAATAGGTTCTTTTGATTGTCTTTTATTACTAGTATTTGTTTTTTGTAACATTCAACAACAATCCGTATAACACTACAATTGAGACAATCTTTTTCAATTAATCGTTATTTACTTTTCCGTTAAGTGTGTTTATATTACGTTCTGATATTAAGATTGCTGTTTTCATCATTGAGAGGGTATTGAATTGTGACAATTTTTGAAAGTCATTTGTATATATATATAAGATAGTGCCCAAGTTATGGACCATGATGGGACCACCTGGGAAATGAGCAAGATGGGATGTGTTGTCTCCTAAGTGACCATGTTGTTCGTCGCGATACATATTGACTGAAACCAATTGTAGTGAAACCATTATGATACCAAGTCTCTCAATGTTTAGAGTGGTTGTGCGGGAACTACATCGAATGCTTTCGAGAAATCTAACAGTAAAAAGTACACATGTTGTTTTTCAGTTTATGCTTTGTATAAGTTTCAGTAAGCAAGTATCAGAGCATCCTTCTGTGTTGACGGTTTTTGGCGAAGCCAAAACTGATTTTGAGAGAGAAGCCCATTTTGCATGCAGGTAATTAGAGATTTGGGCGTGAACTATTTCTTGAGAAGATTTGATTAGTTTTGTGCAGGATTGATTTAGGGCAAAGGTTTATCGGATATGGATGTCAGAGCTCTTGAGAAACAGGGATAATTTTGCAATTTTTACATCAGTGGATAGTAATGTAAATCAAAAATTGAATTTTACTATATACAGGCTAAATTAGGTGAGATTTCTTTTTTGCAGTGTTTGTATATCCAGTTCGGGACACTGAAGGTCAGAGCCTTTATTCATGAGACCATTTATAACACACTCAACGTCAGAGGTTAATATTCTTTCGAATGCAAAGTTCTCCCTTCGGTGCGTCATACCAATATGGCAAAGACCTCTCTG
>JABUQX010047129.1:90000-112842 GCA_015478945.1 Trachelipus rathkii
GTAACAATAATAATTATGTATTATTATTGAATATTTTATACATATTATTAATATAGTGATAATTAAAAAAAAAAAACTTCCGATTTTTCACTAGGATTTTTTTTAAATTTCCTTATTTAATAATAATAATAATAATAACAATAATAATTAATTAAATAATCAGATTCTAATTTCAGTTCTTATCTATATGGTTAGTTAAATACATTTAATTTATGTGGAGTGTGTTAGTCAGCTATGTCAATTAACAGCAGATTATATGGGAATGGTGCGATTATAATATTGTTAATTTGTCGAATTATCTATATATTTAAATGTTAGTAGAATATCATTTTATATATTTATTATACATATATATATACAACCAAATATTGTATACACTATGTAAATAATAATAATAATAATAAATAATATAATGATAATGATAATGATAATGATAATGATAGCATAATATTGAATAGACTGATTTAAAAGTATTAGAATGAATATTGTGAGGTAGAGAATATTAGCAAATTGTTATAATGATATAGAAAGATATAAAATAATTATCAATGTAAACTTACTTACTTTGTAATGAGTTGAATAATAGTATATTATTATAAAAATATAACTAAATGTAATAATATATTGTCGGATTCAAATACCTATATGGCACTACAAATTACAATAGTTCTGTAATATATATTTTATAATAATAATAATTTGATGATTGGATTATGAATACGTATGTACTATTGTAGTGGATACCATATAAATTTAGTGGTGTATAATCACATAATATAAATAATTTAAGATATTAACATAATTCTAATAATATGATGTAATAGATGAGTGAGAGTATAGCTGGTATTAGTTTGCTTTTTGTCAATGAATATCTTTATGAGTTTGAAATTAATTGATGATATCATTAAAGATAAATAAATAATATATTAGTATTATATAATAATAATAAATTTTAATAATGAATAATAAAATAATAATAATAATGAGTGGTCATTATTATTATATATTATATAATTTCTTAGAATCATGTGATTATGATTTGAGAGTATGGTATGATTTATTAGTTGTAATGCAATAGGTTAGCATCGCAATACTTATGGATTCATGCTATACTTTTCTTTTACCAAATATGACACCCAAAAAGTTAAGTAGTCTTTCTTTTTCTACTTAAATTTTTGTACTGAAATCTTATTCTGTTTTTTAGGTTTCTGTTGTAGTCCTAAGTTGTCCATTCTCGGTCTACCTGATATTGAAGGTTTCTGATTGACGGGGGGGGTCTTTTCGTGGGTAAATTTGTTTTACTAGCTTTGATTTTTAAAATGCCAGTTTGTCGTTGACCTGGTTTATTACTCGGAAATCTTATGTAATCGATGAGACGAATTAAGTGAGGATTTACAAGTTGCTGAGATGTGGTGGCCTTCATATTTAGTGTTTATAACGATAGATTTATGTTTGATCCAATAGGAAGCAGAATAACTGTGAACATTTATGAACGAAATTCTATTAGGTTCGGTATATTCAAAAATGTGTTACGTACACGCACGATGTTGGAAGAGGTATAGTGAGCAACCATTCCATGGAATTATACCTTGCATTAGAGTTATATATGGTCTCGCAAACCCACAACGAGATGAAGGGAATGTGGAGAGACAATGGGATCAATATATGATTTGCTTCAACATCAAGAATCCATGGGCGAGTTGTATGCCCAGACGGCAAGGGGCAGGGCCACCTCCACCTAATTATGTTTATATTACCACCGAGGCCAATGACGGGTTTACGTTTCCGATTTGGGCACGAGCATCCTTCCGGAACAACATCTTGCAAGAGCCAAGATTTAGGTAAATATAGAAAGAGTCGGATATTAGTGTGGATGGAGATTACATGTCCAAAACTATTTGAGGCATTTGGATATTTATCCTCGCTAGCTTTCTAACCTCTTTGGAAGTTTCTTGGGATTCCTCTCGCTTTACTTGTTCACTACTGTTCTAGATCACACTTTACAGAATAATTCTTTCACCCGTATCGTAGTTATACCATCGTTATCTATATATTCTTATACTTTTAAGTTTATCCAATATTTATCTAATTCTTATGCTGATAATTCGACATTCTATTTTTATACTCATCTAAAATAATATAATTTTGATCTAAACTTTGCATCTAATATAGGAATTTCCCGATGAGGTTGCCAAAACCTTGTTAATTTATTAGCTTTAGAATAATTAACAAAAGATAGATATATAAATTTAATTCTCAAAACAAATCCAACTCAACTTTTCCTATCTCTTTCGGAATCTTTTTAGTATTTCGTCTTTAGTGCTTTTGACGAAACTATACACGATCCTTTGTTTTAACATTTTCATAGAAAAATGTATCCTGAGAACCTCTTCTCATAAAAGCGTTGTTTCATATGGGAGCTTCAAAAAGTAATACCAGTGGATATACGTATTATTGTCAGATTTCATGTCACATATTGTTTTCTCTATTAACTGAGTTACAAGAGTTCTTGGAGATGCCACGCGTGCTCATGGTATTGATTTTATACTTATCTTTTTCATCATCAAGGTTTTCTCACTCTCACCGCTTTTCGACAACAATCTCGGGTCCACTTTTATTGATAGTTTTCTAATTCTCTTATACTCCTATTTATCCTTTTTTTAAGTTAGTGCATTTCGGTTTTATAGTTAGTATAAGCAAGTTCTGTTTTAAGCCTCAGACTCCATTAGATCATACAGTTAGTCAATATGATTTGCTTAGCTCGACAAACACAAAAAAATTCTTCTACCGACTCCGGGCTCCATCCTAACAAGAAATAAACTTCGATCCATCCAAAACCTTCAACTGTGGTGCATGGTTGCGTTAACCGCTCTGGCTCCGCAACAAATTAAAAGGCAGAAAAAATTGGTGGATGACCACTCTTATCCCACCATTTTTACTTTTGTTTTATCTTCTTGTTATTTATGTTTTTACATAACTTAATTGAGATATTAATTAATTTCTGTTATTGTTTTTTGCTCTTAAAGCAAAATTCTTTACTAATAAGTCTTGAAATAGTTTGTTCGTATAATTTTTACTGTTATAAATATGGTTTAATGTTGTAGGAATGCAGCTTGATACTATTGAGTTTTTAAATTTTTTAAAAATATTAAATCTAACATTTAAATTTGTTTCGTATAAGAATGATGTCAATGCTAGGAGTAACTTTCATTTGTTCATTTTTTTCCCTTGCTACGCAACATAACAATTCAAAAAAAAAAGTAAAAAACAGAACATATTGTAAACAATTATTAGATAAATAGAATTAATGTGCAAATAACCTTTATTCTCCTGAACTTTGCTAATTGAATTCAGTCCTAGATAATTTGATAAAAAGATATGTAAACTAGCGAAAATAATAAAAAAAAAAAAAAAAAAAAAAAATAAACGCTTAAGTTTTTATTTTTTTTGGAAAATACGAGGGTCGTTTTTTTGCACACAACACACACATATTATATTAATATATATATATTTTTATATATATAATAATATATAATATATAATAATATATTTATACTATATTATATTATACTATATATATATACTATATATATATTTAATATATATTATATTTATATAATATATATTATAATTACTATATATAATTTAACCGAGAAAAACTTTTACTTCTACTACTACATACTACATGATTAGTTTTAATCTATCTATTTTAATAATTACACTCTACTATCTACTACTACTATAATATCTTCATTTCTTTATTTCTAGATTTTATTGTCAGAATAGCTATCCAGTATAAATGTGATCAAGAATCATAATAGTTCTTCTCTTAAAAATTTAGTTAGACGTCATCTTGGAATTACTCAAAATGGACAGAAACAAATTCAAAAATTTCAAATAGGGCACCAAATTAATACCGATTGAGAGAGTAATCATAAGAGTAACAACTGCGTGAACTAAATATCTCTTCTTTAGAGACAAGAAATTGTGAGGGAATACATAGAGTCTTTCAAAAGACAATAAATAAACTTGTATCATATTTATTACAGGCAATTCTTTAGATACTATTTATAATGATTAACAAGAAACAACGGATATTAACTTTTTCATAAACGATTTCAAACCAAATATAACAAAGCATAGTACTTTACTTACGATGTATTAAAGAAGTGGAACTAATCTTCCTATGAATATAGTGAACCAGCGGTAACATTCGATTCATTCAAGAAAAGTTTAAATACATACCTTAAGGAAACTTTGGTATTAATCATCCAAAATCAATTTTCGTGATATTGTGACCTATGAAATACTCTTATAGTTAAAATTTAAACTATGAACTAAATAAAACTTCAAACTCGATTTAGTAATCTCTAATTTCTAGAATTTAGTAAACTAGATATAGTAAAATCAACATCTACTTTAGGAAATTCCACTTTCAAATTTTTATTTTAACATATAACACTACCAATTATTGGAACTAGACTATATGTAAAATTTAACTAGAATAGGAAACGAATTTATAAGTAGAAAATAATCATCTATAAAAAGAATACGCGGTGTCGAACTTTATTAGCTTTATGTCACTGAATATAGCAAACAATCCAGACAACAAATATGATACTTGGACTGCTTAGGAAAACATATTAACTCTAAGTGAGCAAAACTTTTATATATTATTAAATATGTAGAATATTCCACCAACAACATTTTACTGACATGTTATAACAACGCCAATATTTTATTTAATGTTAGAACTAGTGAAATCATTCAGTAAATGTTAAAAATGCATCTTAAGCATTCGGGCCGAAACTATATATAGCCTTGACGTTCACTCTCACCGATCACATTAATATAAAAATATTTGCGTTTTTATGTCTGTTAAATGTGTCTGGCATATTATTGTCTACATATTTAATAAAATATAAGTTATGCTCTTAGAACGAGTTGTATCTAAGCAGTTCTGATACTCATTATTTGGTGTTTAGTGGATTGTTCTCTACTATTCAGTGAAAATCAAAGCTAATAATGTATCGACACCGAATTCTTTTGTTAAGATGATAATTATTTAAACATTTAATAATTGTTTCTCACTAGTTCTACGTTTTTTAATCATTTACTATATCTAGATCATATTGTATAGTTTTATATTAATAAATAAAAATTAGTTGTTATTTTCACTAGGTCTTATTATGATTTTACTAATATCTAGTTTACTATTCTAGAAGTTTTAATAATAACTAAACATGTCGACGTATTGAATTTTATTTATGTTATAGTTTAGAGTACTTTCATCTCAATTAGTTACTCGAATTTTTACTTATTTTTAATAAAAGATGGAAAAGTCGTAATTTGACAATTATTCAGCCTCTATAGACCAAATTTTTCTTAATCTCGCTCTTTATGATTGTACTACTCTTTATACTATTTCTTTGTGAATGTGAATCATTGAGTCTATTCCGCTGTTTTCATGTTTATATTTGCATCCTAGACAAATTCTTAGTCTTCGCAACTTCTCTCACTTTTTTCTAGTAATGTTGAGAAATAGATTCTTTTCTATACTTTTGTTTATTTTAAATCAGTGAAAATAGAAGATTGAAGAAATCCGGTTGTGTATCTTGTTATGATCATTAAAATAGTATCTATAAGATATTGCCTGTAATAGATATCTGTCAAGCTGTGTAATTATATAATGTAATTTGAGACAATCCGTCCTGAGTTTATATGTGTGATAGTTTTGTATGTCTGAAAGAAGAGATATTTAGTATACTTAGTTTTAACTATAATGACTTATAATCTCAAAAGCATTCAGAATACATGAAGTGCTTTATGATGTCTATTTTTAGCCTACTCCATGAGAAATCTCTTGAACTATTATATATCTTGTCTTTCTTGAGGTATTACAGTATTTAACGTGTTATATAATAATATGCATGCTTGTAATAGAGAAGAAAATAGGATTTTGCAAACAATCTTGAACAAAACGGTATACTTTTATAGTTTTTGAAATAAATTATAGAAATAATACAGGAGCGCGATGAAATATATAAGTTCTTCTTTACAGTAGTCGTGCAGTGTTTTGTCAGTTTTGCTATTGTACTGGGCAATGAGTTTGCAGTCATGTTAAGTAGTTGATTCCTTTGATTAGTTAGTTTTAAGCACCTCCCATTCCAGTAAATAGAAGTAATTAGCTTTTTTGACAACAACTGTTTTTTTCTGTATATGGAGCATATAGGAGACCTGTGTATTATTATTATAGTACGTAATAAAATCACCATAATGCGTGCGTTTGTTATACATATTTATTGAAAATGTATATTCTATTTATTAGTTGATATTCATAATCATTGTATAAATCAATTAGTAGTTTGCAGTTTAGGTAATCTTATCAGAATATAAAGGTTCACTTATTTTTTGCTCTGTTCATGTATTATGCGTTCTTGAAGCTTTGCGTGGTGTAAAATTTTAGAGTTTTTGTGCTCTGTATTATTATATAAGTCCTAATTACCTGTTTTTTAATTAACTCTTCTTATTTTTATTTCATATATTTATTATAATTAGAATTGTAAAATATTGGAGTGTAGTGTGAAGAAGAAGAATAAGCACCTGTAGTGATGTGAAAAAAAAAAAAAAAAACGTAGCATTGCTCCAAAAGGGGGTTGTGCAACAAAAAATTCTCGTTTTTGCAAAAAGAAAAATAACTAAAACTACTAGCGTTTTTTTTTTTTTTTTTTTTTTATTTTTTTATTTTTGCAGTTTCTTGGCGTACATTTGCCTTACTTATTATTCAATTAATCTGTAGAGACTCAGAAGTCCCGGGAAATGCCCATAGCGATAGAGTGAAAACTACACTTGTTCTATATAAATAAATTCTTAGACAATATTTCATTTTTTTATATTATTTTGTTAGTCCAATTGCTTAATGTTTATAAGTTTTAAAAGAACAATATGAAAGTTACATTCAAGTTCTAATTTTTCCTAATTATAGATTTAGATAAATTATTTTTTAAAACACATTAGAACTCGCGAATATATTCAACTGAATTCCTACAACATTAAAAACAATTATTAATACAGATAATATTATACGAAACCAAAAATATTTCAGATCTTATTAGTTAAAAGAAATTCTTTCAATTAGTTAAAAAACCTTCCGTTTCCCCTGGTTACTTCAAGCAATAATATCATAAGTATCGATTTGAGGTCCCACTTTTACGCTTTAAACCATATATCCTATTGTTGTCGATCTGGGCTGGTTCCAATGGTAATTTGATATTGACATTTATATGTCGTACTTTGATCCTATTCAATGCGTTTGCTTTGTTTAAGTATTATTAGCATAAGTTAGTTGCTGTGCGGATGTTTTAGCCGTCCGCTTGATAAGTATTATTACTCAAGTCTGCATTTTATTTTTCGAGCGAGCTGTTGCTCGCAGAGTTGTATTTCATTAGTATTTAAATTTATGGTGATACTATTGTTTTGATTCATTTTGGATTTATGAGTTTAATGATCTTACTACATCAGATAAAGTATTCTCTTTTCTTATTGTAAGTTGATTAAATTATATTCTTTTCTCGGCGCGCTGTATTATTGTTCCGCTATTCCTTCTTGTTCCGTTCGCGTTATACTGAGTTTCGTATTAAAGGATATATCATTATATAGTTTATAATCTCTATAATTATATAGGATTATAAAGATACTACAAAGAGATAATACTTGGTTTAGAGATAGAGTTTGCTTCTATCGCTTTATCCACCTCATAGCTTTGTTATGTGCTATTTTTATATTTATGGTCTAGTTCATGAATAGCGAGTTTATACTTAAATCATTAAGACATAATCTCAGGTTTCGGTTCTATATCCTGGCGAGATTACTTTTTTTGGAAGGTTTAAGAGATCAAGTAAATTCTGGTAGTATTCATATGTTTTTTTGGTAGTATGTTATTAGTCTCTGGTATTGTGGATCGATATATTTTGGGGTAAGTTGTTGTAGTTGATATGAATGCTCATAGAAGCTAATTCATAGATTTAGGAATATTTTAATCGTTGATTTGCTGCATATTAGGTAAAAGTTTGTGTGTAGACCTGTTCTATCAACGAGTCGTTGCGTCGCGTATTTATCTTACTATCTATTTAATAACCCAGGATTACTCGTCAAAGGTACATAAATATAAGATGTAGATAAAGGGAGCAGTGTATAAGATGTATATATAGGAAACTTAATTACTTTGAGCTGATATAATTAGATCTCTCAGCCTTGCTGTTCAGAGGAATATGGCGCTTGGCCTTGGTTCCCTGGGGTTGGGTTTATTCTAGTCTAAGAGTGAGATTCATCTCTTTAGCACGTCTAATCTTTTTTGTTTATTTTGCTATGAGACTCTTTTATAGTTAGATAAACAAATGATCGGCATTCTGCAGTGACTGTCTACTTCTGTTTTTTGAAAACCCAATAGACTTGACTTTTATTGATAGATGCGTCTTTTTTCATGATAACTCTTATGTGAGGAATAATTTTAAAACAAAGAATGTTTAAATTATGTTTTTCGAGCTAGATTATTAGTCTACAATAATAGTTAAATATTTACTTAAAGCTTAGATGTCTAGACACACAATGGTTAGATTGTCCCGTTGTCTTGTGTGAAATTAGTAAATCTCTTATTTTCGGTACTTATCGTTTGTATTAGTATTAAGTTTATTATAGATATCCTTAAGTATTTTAAAACTCTTAGAGATTGTTTTAGGATGCTTACCAGCTTTCATTATCTTTGAGTAGAATTCCTGATGTATAGTCATATAGGTCTGTTGAGTCTGATAGTCTATCCAGTATATTACTTTCTGAGTTATAGCATATATTTTTAAATTGATGCTATTGAGTTAGTAAAGAAACATTGTATGGAAGGTTGTCGAAAGTGATGTGTTTTGGAATATCTTGTTCAAGAAAGAATTGTATTATAATAATGTGAATGAGAAATACTTAAAGAATGAAGATAAGAAGTTTTAGATGTCAGTATCAACTCTTGGGGATGGGATAGGTAATTAAATAATTAGATTGTGGAAAGATTCATCCAATATGCGATCCATGACAAGTCATGAACATGGAGTAAAGAGGATATACCAAAGAATTGAAGTTTAGAAGCACAAGGGAATAAAATATGCCTTGCTCAAATGTTCACCTCTCTGGACATGATAATCTCCACAGCACAATCGACTCTCCTCTATGTAGTTTTCTCTATTCTTCTGTTGCTTCTCGCAAGATGTGTTTCGGAGATTCTGGTGGTGGCCAAACTCGGAACTGATCAGATAGACCTTTATTTGAGCTGTGGTGTTTGTCATCTAATATTAGAGGTGCTTGTAGTTGTTCTCTGCGCCTCGATTGCGTGTTCGCATTACCGAAGTTCGGACGCCGCATTGACTTTCTTTAATTGATGGCATGGGTAGAATCCTTCCTGACACTGACAATATTTTGATCCTAGCAATTGATCTCTCTCAATTTCTTCAATACTCTTATCGGGCATGCTCTGGGTGCGTTTGATCCATCTCGACCGTCTTTAGAATATAGCAGAAGTTCTGTTCTAGCTTTACTGTTGCTCACTATACCTCTTCAACATTCTCTATCCACATCTATATCCGAATCGTCTCGCTTTTCTTATAGTTCACGTTTTGCATTCCTATTGAACCTGACATTCTTGTTAAGCAACATCTCAGCCTATCTTCCTTATTTCGTTACGATTCAGAAGATTCCCCTATCGTTAGTTTCGAACACGTGTAAGCTGTTGTATTATTGTGTGTTAGTGGACCTACCTTTAATCCCTCAAAAAGTATTAACTATACTTATTTATCATTATACTGATCTATAAATTATTATATATTATTACCTCAAATTTTCATTCAATTTTGAGCCATCTGTTTCTCTGCTCAATTTTCTGAAATTCATTGGCTGCACAGGAATTTCTATGCATTTTGCTTATATATTTGATTATTTTTAAATCTGTTCTCTATTAAGTATATTATTATATTAATTATTTAATACTTTTCGTTTGAATTCTTTTAAAATTTTAAATATTTTTTGAATGGAATATGCGATTTGTTTTTATAAACTTATTTATTTTATAGCATAGCAGTTTGATTATAGTTTAGATTGTCCGTTGTATATTATTTTCTATATTAATGCATTTTCTTATTTAATATTAATATTTATAGTTTTTCATGTGTTAATTTTTAATTAATTTTTATGTATATCTATAAACTTTGAGGTTATCTATGATATACATTAATCGATGTTTTATCAAATATATATTTGGAAGTTCATTATGCTAAAGTCTATCATCATTGGGAGTGGCTGGGATCCCTTAATTTCACTTCTAAGTGAAGGGGTCGACCTCGAGCGCCTGTCCTTTTATGCCCTATTACTTGTATCGCTATGACTTGTAATGAGACGGTGTGTATATTCTTAGATTATGGTATTTGTCCCCTTTTAATTATTTAATTCACATTTTTATTATTCTTTCCGTGTTAATTCATTTACTCTTTTATATTTAAATTTTAAACTTATAAATTTTACTTATTATATAGATTTGTGACCGGTTCATACTATATCATCTATCTATATAATTATCTCTATCTTATTTCTGTTTCATGTTATATTCATATTTTAGATTGTATTCTTGCGTGATTGTAATAAATTCATATAATATTTGAATATCTTCAATTAAATAATTTCGATTATATATTAAAATAATTCCATTTACTCTTATTTTATGTGTTATATTTATATATATATTAATTTAATAATTGGTTATTCTCTATGGGCGGATCTATCTATCTATGTAATTCATTATTTATATACTCTACTCTGTAGAATTTACTCTTCCTATAGTGACTGTCTCATCTATATTTTCGAAAGATTACTTATTGGGTTGTGCTTATGTTATGTATGCGTGTACCTCGAATTTAATTATCCTATTGTAAATATTTCTTAAGAGTTGGGCGTTTGAATAAGTGAGTAATGTGTGTTATTAATTTTATTATATATTCAGTGTATTACTTCTTTGATATATTTAGTTATTCATTGATATATTTTATTTTTTTTGTATGTAAGTTGTGAAATAATTAATTATATATCTTTAACTTAACAGAATCGTATATTATTATTTTTATTATATATTATTGTATTATTATGTATTTTGGATTCTTAATATATTATTACAAGCTTATTCTATATGTTAATATTTGGGAAAATTATTATATATTCATGATTTATTATCATTTATGCATATCGATTATCTATTTCATTTAGGCTTTGTAATTAAATGCTTCATACAGATATTTATTATTATTTATTTTATTTATTACTATTATTATTTATTAATTATTGTGTATTGACTGGAACATTCTATGAATGTGTATTACTATTAAAGTTATATATTTCTCAAATTTTTTTTCAGATGTCAAGTTATTGTATAATAATATAATCGACATTTTTTTTTTTTTATAGCTGTGAAATTTTATTATCTATTACTTATATATTTAGGAGACTATTGTTATTTAGGTTTTTATTATTATTTCATAATTATTTAACCATTTAAAAATTAGTTTATTTCAATTATTAATTAATTTTATTTGTTTTTTTGAATTATTCATTATTATATTATTAAACAAGGAGAATTTATTATTATTTTTTTAATAATATTTTATTTTTATGTTTTCATGATTTTGAGGCTAAAGTATTTGAGCCTTAAATTAGCTTAGGTTAGGTATTATGATTATTTATTTATGTATTTTAGTGTTAATTATTAATACTTTATTTATCTACTTAATTTATTATATATCTGAGGTTGTTAATATCTTTAAGCTTAGCATGTCAGTCATTTTTACTTGTTTGTTTCTATTTCTTCATCGAATTTTTCTTATGATATATCTGAGTATATGTTGCTCTCATTTGATATAATAGTAGTAGTAAGAGCTTACGACTGTTTTATTGTGGATTTATTGATGCCAGTAATAGATTGTCAGTAAATCATATCAAAATTATTGATGTTACGATTACGAGTTGATCGTGATGGATATATATTTACGAATATTATCTAACTGTCTGTCCATATTTTATTATACGTAATATATTAGAGAGATGGGAGCGATTATTATTACCATATAAGTTAAATAAGAAAATAAAGGAAATATACGTAGCTGAAAAAAACTGTTTACCACTCTAGTTTGTTCTCTTGATTTGATTAAATTCAAAATTGTTTTATCAGGGAATTTGCTAATATAATAGTTGTTTTTATTGCTAATATGTAATTGTATTAATATCAATTTATGTTGATATATTTCTTATACATGTGAGAGTGAAATACTGTAAAATATATATTTAAAAAAGTTTTAATTAAATAATCTATTTATTATTATAATTCGTTATTATTTTTACTAATATTACTTATTGTATTACTTAGCTTGAATATAATTTATTATATATTATTTTTATATTAAAAATTATGATATTATTATTAGTTGTAAAGATAATGTTTCATAAGTTGTTGGTGTTGTCGGCGTATTCTCTTTGGCATATTATTAATTTGTTATATGTTATAATTAACTGTATTCGTTTTTATTATTAGACATATGAGTTGTTATATAATAATAATTATTCTGTATATTATTATTTACTCATATTATTAGTTAGGCAAAGACTTATACTATATGAGTTATATATATATGAGTAATAATTTGACTGTGGCTGCCTATTATTACTTTTTTAATTTACTTATATATTATATAATGTGATCAGTTTAAAGGACTAAGTATTCTTGATATTACATTAATTATCCGCACATTTATTGGATTTAATTATCTACTTGATTAGTTTATTAATTTGTAGTATGCATAATATATTGTTAATTATTATTATTATATTATTTTTATTTTATTGTATATTATTTTATACTATTATTTATTATATTATTATTATTTTATTATACTTTATATTATTAATTCATTATTTATTTTATTATATATATTATTATATATTATTAGATTATTGATTTATTATTATTATGCATTATTTTTGATTATTTTCAATTTTTAATTATTATTATATAGATCTATTATCTATTATTATTATTATTAATTATAATTTATTATTAATTATTATTATTATTATTATTATTAATTATTATTATTGATTCATTCTGATTGATTTTCAGTCTATAGATCCGGTTATATATTTATAGTTTTCATCACCATAATCTTATATCAGATTTCTCACCAATTAAGGATATATCCTATATAATCCTTTTTTATTATATATTTATAAGATGTTTATATAATATGTAGATCCTAGTATGAGTGTATGCATATAATATTGCTCCTGTATATTAATTTTAAATATTTAAGAATAAAAGAAATAAAACTAAAAAAAATAATATATAAAAAAAAGATATCTATTCAGAAATTAGTCCCCGATGTACCCTTAATTCTTAAGATTCTTGTTACCAAAATTCTACAATTTACTAGATTTAATCAATGGTTATTATATCCTTTATCTTATGACATATCCTATATAATCCTCTTTTCCTAGTTCTTCCTGCTTCCCGCCGCCGTATTCTTAGCTTAAACTTGTAGCAGTTTTATTTACATAATCCTCGTGCGTGGTTCATATATAAGATCCCTTTTTGGGTGTTAATCGCGGACTCACCTTTGTATTTTAGTCTTTTTTACTCTCTTTGGTTCGATCTATTGAACTTTCATCTTTTCTCGTCTCTCATTCTGTTTGTCTCTTCTATTCTTTTCCATATCTGTCTCATTCTTCTCTCTCTCTCTCTTTCTCGTCTTCGTCGTTATTCTCTTCTATTTTCTTCTCTTTCTCTTTTCTTTCTCTTTTTTTCTTCTTCTCTTCTCTCTCTCTCTCATCTCTGCTCTCTCTCTTTGTCCTGCGCTCTTCTCTCAATAATCTTTCATATCCTACTAACAATCGTACTATCATTAGTCCTAATTTCTCACCTTAGTATTCTTGACCTTTTGTCTTCTTTTTCTATCTCATTACTCTCTATCCTATTGTGAGTGAATATCATATCTATTAAATATCGATCTAGCTTATCTATCCATTATTATCATATCTAGTGTGATTTTAATCTCAATCGTATCTATTCTAATCTTATCTCCTTACTTCTCCTCTCTTCTGCTCTCCTCTCTCTCCTCTCATCTTCTCTTATTTCTCTCTCTCTATCTCTCTTCTCTCTACCCCCTCTCTCTCTTTCATGATTTCCATCTTCTCTTCTCTTTCCTTCTTCTTTTTTTCTAATTTTCTCATCTCATCTCTCTCTCCTTCCTCTCTCTTTCTCTCTCTCTTCTCTCTCTCTCATCTCCTCTCTCTCTCTCTTCTCTTCTTCTTTCTCTCTTCTCTCTCTCTCTCTTCTCTCTTACTATCTTTTCGGGGTCTCTCTCTCTCCTCCTCTCACTCTCTCTCTCTTCTCTTCTTTCCTCTCTCTCTCTCTCTCTCTCTCTCTCTTCTTCTCTCTCTATCTTCTTTCTCTTTCCTTCTCTCTCTCTCATCCTCTCTCGTCTCGGCACTCTCACATTCTCTCTTTACCCTCTCCATTTGATTGTGTTTTTCCATGAATTGTTAATAAACTCTCCTTCAACTTCATCTCCGCAACTTCTGTCTTCTCTTCTCTTAATCTTTCTCCTCGCCGCACTTTTTTCCTTCCTTCCTCGCTCTCTCTCTTCATCTCTTCCTCGACCTTTCGCTCCCCGTTCCTTTCTCCTTATCCTCCTGCTCTCACTCTCCATACTCCTCTCTACTCTTCCTATTCTCTCTCTCACCTCCTCTCCTCTCCTTTTCCTTCAATATTTCCCTCTCCACAATTTATAAACTCCTCCTAATATGGTCTTGCCGTGCAGCTGCTTTTAAAGATAATTGATTATTCTCCCTGGTGAAAGCTGCTATAAAAGAACACTCTGCAAGAAAAAAAATTCCGAATTTGCACTTTGCATGTTACAGTATTTCTGGGATCAGTATTTTCTCACCTTAATTTGTATATTTACAACTATAATAATGTTCTTCTTTCTCTATTATAGTACCTACTCCTGTCAATTATTATCTTTGCTATATGTCTCATCACTTAGTTTTTATTGCTACTTATCATCACTAGCGGTGTGTAAAGATAAACCTTATAGCAATTAGAGCTCTACATATATTCATTTAGGCTCTACTTTGCTAGCTCTAATAAAGGCACTAGTCTTGCCACCTCAGATAAAAAATGAGGTACGATTACTTTGATTTCTGCCGATGCGCACACATAATTCACCCTTCTAATACTCTGACTCCTTTTGACCTCTTCCCACCTCAATTTCCACTGTACTCGAAAATTGTGAACATTATTTGTTCTGCGTTAAAACAACCTAACGATGATAGTGAAATCCTAAACTTCTCTTACACACACTGAGCTATAAATGATTTTTATAAAGGCAGTGAATGCCTTAATATCATAGTAGTATCAAAATAAGATGCCTCCATAACACCTAATACCATGAATCACACTATCATAACCTGCATTTCATCTTTAGTAGTGTTAAATTTCCTTGTATTGTCCTTACCAGATATATATTCTAAAATAAATATAAAAACAAAGAGCCTTAATGATGCCTATTCGGTTATTGATATATCCCAGTTTGCCGATTAATTGATATACAAAAAGAGGCATGTCTATTTCTCATAATGCCGAATCTTTATTAACAAAAAGTGAATTCTAAAAGTGCTACAACCAACAACTAGATTCCTTCTCATGTCTGTAACTCCATCGCACATCAGCAGGCTATTTCTTGGTACTTAACAGCACGAATAAATACACGTATCCTTTAACATAGAAGTGGATCTAATAGACAATTTATAGTTTTATGTTTGTTTATTAAGACCACCACAAAACGGCTTTCTTAGACTAGGTGCTAAACATTTATATCATTGAAACCGCTCGTATGGTTAATTGGTGTAATGATACTATGCATTTCTACACTGATAAGTGGCATCTCTCTGTAATTAGACTGTGACTTTTAACACTTGAGTGATATTTAGCTCTAAAAATATTCTCAACTTATTATAATAAGAATTTGCATATATCGACACAAATGAGTACGTCAAACTGCACCTAAACTATTTGATGAAAAAATAGTTTCACACGAAAAGACTGAACAACTCAATACACGTCCACTAGTCATTGCAACCATATTTTGGTCATAAGAATTATACGATGGTGCAAACTATAATCCTTAGTACTACACTGTCGACCTCTACGGTAACCGGTATACCATGCATCCTAAATTTGAATCTTCTAATGTTCCCCTAGTTGCACAGAAAACTCGGAATATAGTTTCTCTAATAATATGGAAGACCAAGATAAACATCCAATTCTACGCCAAATTAAAAATTCAGAATTTCGTGGATTCCCTTAACCCTTAGAATATGTTTTTCATTAGATGAAAAATTACCAAAAATTTTAGTGCTAAACATTCCACTATCAAAACCTCCAGAAATAGTTTCCAAATAAATACACATTCATGATGTGAGTAAAAGTGGCAACTGATTAATTGGTTGACAAAAAAGCATATACCATAACCTTCAATTAGACAAAAAACACAACCGTACAAAAAGGTGCTAAAGGCTTGTTGGACTTTTGACTATACCAATTGCATGGTTTACAACTAGACATGTGTGTAGTAATTAAGAAAATCAAAAGCTAGTTTCTTTGCTTCAAGTTCAACTCGAGACTCAATCTAATCCCACGTTACTGCTCAATGGTCACTCATTTAATCGATAGTATTCTCATAAACTCGACACAAATAAAATTAAAACACAAACTGTTTTCTAGAAGCCTCAATAAATACATAGGTTGCAGCAAAAATAGTCTACAATAAAGCAATCGGCATAGCACAAAATGATGTTGATCACCTCGCTTACTTACTGTTTACTACGTTAGGGGCAGCTCTTTTTTAGCACAGCCGAATATAGACACACCTCACCGATCCCACTTAGTTCAAACGAGAAATAACAACAGAATCCAAGAGTTGCATTTCCTCAGACAAGTTTATATCACACCTCGTTGAATACACTGAAGGGCAGGAATGACTTATTTGATATTCCATCTATGAAATATCAACCTCTTGAATCGCTCTGACGTGTGTATAACCAATAACGGCCTGATGCCAATGAATAAAGCTTATCTACCCCCTACTCATCTCTTCATGGCTAGAAGAAATTACATCTTTAGATGTAATTTCAATGGGTAACTCAACAATCTATTATATGTCTAACACCTGCAATATAATAAGTACTAAATCTCACCTATTTTAGCTACTCTCTATAACAATTCAATTGAATGAAATCAATTTCACGATCTATTATACTCGCACTGACTCTAAAATAGATTGCAAACTTTTATCCCTTCCTCCTCTACAGAGCTCTTACTACCCTCCTTTCTCACCGCAAATCAGAAACTCTTGCGTGCCCAGATTTCATTCTAAATTAGACATCATAACTTGTATAAAATACCTATTTTGTGAAATAATCTAGTTCTCGTGAAGTTGATATCCAACTGCTCATTTACTTTAATTCTCTAGTCCTGAAATAAGTTGTGCCATTCTCATCTCAAAATATATCATTTGTCAATAACCAAAAAACCCAGGCTAACACAGAGAATCCTCTTGTAATTCCTGACTAGAAAGATACTTTCCCTTTAATTACAATAGTACTTTCTTAAATGACATAAATAGACAAAACATGGTTCGTACTTTTACATATTAGATTTCTTCACCGGAATGATAAATTCGATCTTGTTAGTTCCTGTCACATACGTTCTATCCTACTTACACAATTCAAGAAAAGACCTATAACGTATCAGAAAGAAGTTCATATCAATATGTTCAGTCATCAACTTATTACCGACGTACAAACAATATACGTCACCTTTAGGACTGCGACACACCAATCCCATCTTACCCAAATTTCACCACCGTATGCTTCCCTCACGAACTGCCCTAACAAGGCACACATTATTACATTGGAACTATATACAATATCGACTTTTCAATAATTGTCACAATTTTCAAAATTAACACATCGCAATTATGCTTTTGATGAGTACAGCATAACTAATTATTGCAGCACCATTCACAATTATAACTATAATTTCTACAAAAAAAAGTTAAATATAACTTTTTACAAAACATCTATAAACTCGTAAAGTTAGACTGCAAAACAGATCTCCATTTAACTCCAAATTGTCATCTTATTGTATGATTTACATACCAATCAAACAAGACCCATTCTTGTTTGAGTTTAAAAGAATTGTTTTCACTTTTATTAACTTATTTACTAATTCTACATCCTTGGTTTAAGGCACAATATTATTAATAGTGTAGCTTAAATTCCCTTGACGACAATCTTTCTCTTTTTCTAAAGAAAATCAGACCTATATCTATCCCAATTAGCATAATTATCTAATAGCTAATCTATTGACTATTCCTCTTATATATAAGATAAGAAATTTTGTTCACCATATACAGCCGTATTTTGCTTAAATAACAAACACTCATATACTATATGTATATTGCTTTATTCACATCTACTCTATTGTCTTTCAGTATGAGCCTCATCGTGATCGACAACCCCTATATCGATCTTTGCAGAACAAATATTCTGTTTGTACATATTCTAGGCACTAACTACCTGTGGAATAACAACACAACCAGCACTATTTCAACAATTTGTCTCTGCTAAAACATTTACGATTAATTTACACCTCACATGTAAGTAGTAATATCTATTAAATACGCAAAGGGAACTTGTCAATTTGATCTTTTGGCAAACAGCTAATTTAACAGAACCAAACGTTAAGAACACAAACAATCTCCTCGTAGCACAAATTCACATTACTAGACAAAGCGAAATTTTCACCTTCAGACGAATCCCCGGAAGGCGTATATCACACACTTTACAAGGATATAGAATTTGTGAAAGCTCCCCAATATCAATCGTTTCATCTATAATCATCTCATCATTGTCGCTTCGTTTTGAGTTGAAATAGATATTCCAAACAATTCTTTATATAGCTAATATTAACGACGTACGGAATCATTCCCATACCATCGTTTAACTGCTTTACTTTCTCCCGTACAACCAGTATGTAGCCTTTCGATATATATGCCCTACTCTTTTTAACTAATTCTCATTACTTTATTATAGTTTATTAATATATATATTAATACCCTATTACAAAATTATTATTACCTATTATTTATTAGTAGTTGATTATTAATTATTAATGTAAATTTTTCTTATTGATCATATCTAAGCAATTTCAAGATATCATTGAGTCATTTAATCTTTCCATTTCATTATTATATATCATTCATTATTTATAAATTAAAGATATACTCTATATTTTATTATTTATATAGCTCTATTCATTATATTTATTATTGTTACCTTCATTACTCTAATTATTATTCAAATTAATTAAATTATATTAATATTATTAATATTTATTTTATTATATTATTATTATTAATTATTATTAATTATCTATTATTATTATTATTGTTATTTCATTATTATATAATCTTCTTGTCTACTTTATTATATCTCTTATTATATATTAGTAATGCTAATACAGCCTATTATAAACTATGAGTTATTTATTATTTATTAACATTCCTGTCAAGCTACTAATATTCTTGGTATGTTCTGCTATTTCTTTAATAAATTTTATACTAAATCCATCCTCATATTTTATGTATTCATTGATTAATTATTATTTTTCAATATCTCATGATATATCATATAAATTGTTATATTATTCTATTTATTATTATATATTATTCATCATTTATTATTAGTTAGTATATTATAATTATTAATATTATTTTACTTATAAATAATTATTCAATTTGATATCTGGCATTTTCTTTTATATTAATATATTAATTCTTTTTATTATTATATATTATTCACAACAATTAGTAATATATAATTATATAATTACCATTATTATTAATATATAGTTTTTCTATTTATTATTATTCCCCTTTATTATTTTGTTTTAGTAATATTTTTCTGTAATTATCTATTATATATTATATATAATACTATGCTCTATCTTTTTATTATATTAGGAATGCTTGGGCATATTTAACGAAAGAAAATGAAGGAAAAATAAGTAAATGAGTAAACTGACAGAGGCTATTACTTATTTTATGTTAATTACTTCCACCTTTGATTTGTTTATAGTCATTTGAAATATGACATATATAATGTTGTCATTTCTCACTAAATATTCTGTATAATTAGTTGTTATGTGTTACTGCTAATTATTGTAATTGATTAATCACAATATAATTCTTTATTCACCATATTTTCTTCCATAATGAAATTAGCTTTATGACTTTATTATATTGAAGTTAACTTAAGTTATTTATTTATTTTTTGCCATATTTTATATTAGTTTTTTTTTTATCTTCGTCTACTTATCTAATATTATTGGCAAAATAAAGAAGTTATTAGTTATTATATTATTGTATTATTATATTATTATATTCTATCTCATAGGATATTATGAATTATTTATTCTTATATGATTATTATTATTAATTTCTTATATTATTTAATTTATATATATCATTATATATCTATTTTCTATTTATTATATTATTATTGATATATATTATTATTATTATTTATTATTATTAGTTGGCATTCCATTATTATTTAATGTATATAAATATATTTTAAACCTTATTATTATTATCCCATTTATTATTGACTATTTCTTTCTACATAAGTCCTAAATTGTCTCATTATTATCTATTTATTCATTATTTAATTATAAAATTATTATTTACTGATAATATTTCTATTTTATTATACATTTTACTGTTAATATTATTATTATATTATTATGCTTATTTACTATTATTATTATCATAATATATTATATACTATTTTATCTATTGAATTATTACTTATTACATTATCTATTATTACATAATAATATTATTTATTTTATGTATCTATTTATTAACTATGATATATAAGTATTGTTATTTTTGTATCTATTTATATTTATTATCTCAAAGGAATACTATTATTACTATTTCTTTATTTATTTATAATGTTATATGCGTTAATTGCACTGACTTTCTAATTTTTGCCCAATGGATCCGAAATACGTCCCTCTCTAAGAGCCCTGTTTCTTTCTATTTAATTATGATTTATATTAATTCTGTAAGCCAATAACAATGTATTATTTAGTGAGAATAAAGTATTTTTTGATTGATTTGATTATTTATTTTTTACTTATATTGAATATTTATTATTTTTGATTTATTTAATACTTTTAATTAATTATATTTAATCTATTAATTTGTTTATTGTGATTATTTCGATTAATAAATTAAATTACATATTATTAAATATTATATATTTTATTATTATTGATTATTTATTTTAATCCTAGCCAGAATGAACACCGAAATAATTTAAAAGCAAACAAAAATTTCTCTTTATTTTGAATTATAAGTTGTGAGCATTTCCTTCCTTTTATTGTGTTATTCGATTGTGGATGATTATATGTTGTGTTTATGTTGTGGTTAGTTAGTTTGTTTGGTTAATAGTCGAAAGTCCCCTTTGATTAGTAAATGTCATTAGTAAAGCAATCAATTTAAACTAGAGACATTCTTAAGTCTTTAATATTATAACAATTTTTACCTATTATCAAATTGTTGATTTATACAATCTATTACACTATGTAGCTAGATTATCTCTAAATTAGATGATTTTTGATTTTATTGATTCAGTTTACTTTGAAACCGAATTACAATAGACCACTATTCTTAAAGACTTTGATTCCAACTTGATTACTATTATAACTATCCTCAGCTTGTCTACTCTCGCACCCGAATATTTAAAAAGTTTTAAGAATGTGAGTATTAAATTTAATTGTCCCACCCAATCAACTTGAATTATTATCCAATGTGTCGTGTAGCGTAGTTTTATTGCAGAAACCGTAATTTACTCTTATTGAATAGCTTCAGCTTAAAAAATCCTGTCCTAGCCATTTTATTGATAATATCGGCCTTGTGTCCCCATACTCTTAGCACTGCACTTCCTGTCTACTTATTAATATTATGACAAACACTATATTACTCTTTTTCCCACTTTTTATTTTTCTTTTGACCTCCGAGTCCTTTAAAGCACGAAATCCTCGGCACTTATCCGCACAAGCTATTTTGAGAGCTAATATTTCAAGGTTTGGATATAAATTCTTCAATGTTGAGGCTTCTGTTCCTTCTTACAAGTCTTGATTCAAATTTATGCTAAATTTAAGTGTAAAATTTAAGAGGTTTAACATTTTAAAGCTGTGTTAAACTCTACTGTTCCTTATATTTAGCTAATACGATTTGATTAGGAGTTGAAACTAAAGAGAAGTATTATACAGGTTATAGATGTTTAAACTCATTTGACTTAATTAAGGTATGAAATTTAAGTTATATTTAGTCCTTTTAAAGTATGTATTAAATTCTCTTTTAAAGCTAAGTAAAGTTACTTAGGGTATTAGTGTGAAAATTTAAGAGAGACAATTAACCTTTTAGAGCTAGTTTAACTGAATTAGGAATAAGTTAGTATTTAAAATCGTAGTAATTTAAATAATTAGAAGTCCCTAGTTTTATCTATAGAATCGATATTAGTATACCCCATTGAAACTATTCTATCTATAAATAATGTGTGTTAAGTTAGTTGTAGTCATAAATTTTAAAGATATGAATTGATATGCTCATTAGGAGAAGGTGCCACTAACACTAA
>JABUQX010047131.1:0-12500 GCA_015478945.1 Trachelipus rathkii
GAGTGAAGGCCAAATTTCTCACATTATGCCCTCAAATAATTATGTACACCTCTCATAGTTGCTCTGTATATCAAATTTTTACTTTTAATTAATTATTATATATCTGTAGAAAATACTTATTTATAAACATAACTTTCGTATGGCAACTATTATTTATTTTTGTGATGTTGTTAGAGTCTCAGCTTAGCATATTATAGCTTGCCCTAAGCGAAATTGTTCTGAGCATTTCGAGGGATAAGTTGGAAAGTTGCTAAGTTTTAGGCTTCCATGATACATTAAGAAGAGAAGTCTGCAATATTTTAAATAGCTTCGGACTTGTATATAATTTAAGAAATCACGAGAAGAATTCGATTGGTTGATTAGGGATTGTATATAAATTGGTTTATTTCTCTAAACTTTTTTAATATACTAGGCATTCAGAGGAATAAAGGTGACTGGTGAATCATAGCCTATTTTAAAGATCGTTTTATGAATTCAAATAATTGATATGCATTATTATAAATTTGTATCTTACATTGATAATCACATTACCTACTATTTGTATGATATTTTAATTTAGTCTTTATATAGTAATTTAAAAGATAATAAAAAGTAATTACTTCCTTTTACATTATTCACTGTAATTAACTCGTCAAAGGGTTAATTAATCAATATATAATTTTATATTATATTATATGATTAATATTTAATTATATTTAATATATATTATTAATATTATATATTATTATTATATCTAATAAATATATTACTATATTATATAATATTAATATTAATAATATTAATAATTAATATAATATATTAATATTATATAATATATTATTATTAATATATATAATATATTTATATTTAATAGTAATAATATATTATTACATATTAATATATATATATATTTACTATATATATATTATACTAATAATATTATATAATAGTATATATATTATATATTATATATCATATATATATATATATAATATATATAATTAATATATATATCATATTATATTATATATATAATATAATTAATATATTATATATATAATATTATTATATTATATAATATATATATATATAGTATATTATATATATATATATATATATATTATATATATATATGAAATAATATAATATATATATATAATACATATAATATATAATATATTTATATTAATATAATAATTAGGGAAAGGGAAGAGAATAAATCAAGGTTATAAGAGGGATAAGGAAACTTTGGCCGGGAATTGGGAGTACCTGAAGTATCATTAAGTAATAAATTCAGTATAGGAATTTTGTAGGAGGGAGATCACGTTTATCTGCTTATTAATATATGAAAATATTGCGAAAAGGACGGCGCTTCATATACATATATATAGTAATGCTATTACTTAGGTAGGAGTGACTTAGCGGCTATGCATTGTAATTCAATATATAAATATTATTATAAGGAGGATATAAAGGAAGGCTCTTTACCTTGGTCTTTCTACTCAATTATATTCTACTACTAGAAAATAGTTCAGTGTAAGATAACAAATATTTATCTATAACTAAATTTTATAATATAAAATCTAGATTAAATTTAATTCAAGATACTAATATTATGTTCGTAACTTTTGCCGTTTCTGAATTTTAAATGTTTGCTCGATTTTGATTATGTACGTCACCCTGATGATCGTAGGCCTGACATCTCTGTAGCTTTTTTATATTTATATTATTTCATCTTTCTAGGGTAAACCTTTAAAGACATATTCTCAATCGAGCAAGAATTTCGATGAATCAATAATTTCTTGATTATTTATAGTAGTTACTAGCCTTGTTTGGCCAGCAAAAACTGTTTTAAAAGAATTTTCTCAGTGTATAAGTCATGTTCATTAGATGCAATTAATGATTATATAAACGTACTTTGAAAAAGCCTGAAAAAGGAATACAAGAGATACTAATTTTAATTAATAATTGATACCAGGAAAACTAATTTCAATTCATAATTATTACATATATATATTTTCTTAAAAGAACCTTATTTGAATTCATGATATCTTTCGTATTCCCAATTCAGGGCAGCGAATTTTGAATTAAAAATAGTGACATTTATACCCCACCCCGTAAAATGTTCAAAAATTTAGTTAAAACTATATATTTATTTTATAATTGATTTATGAGCATAAGAACTTTCTAAATATTAAAACTGAAAAATTATTCATCATATTCTTCAAGTTTTCATTTCCTTGAGAATACTTTTAAAAGTTGCTTCTTCAAAGTCGTAATTTACAAAAATCAGAGTTGTTAACACTTGATGAAGAATTCATTTAAATATTTCTATTTTTACTTACATTTAACATCTATTAGCAACAAGTTTTTGTTTATATTAACTTATCTCGTCGACATCCATATATATATATATAGTAATATATATATATATATATATAATATATATATATAATATATGTATATAATATATTATAATATATAATAATATATAGTATATATTATATATAGTAGTTTATATATATATATATTATATATATATATTAGTTTTCAGATAAACTAGCCCCTTTTCTTAAACTGTACGAAGTAGGCGTAGAATGGCAAGACCGTTTGGACAATATATACATATATATAGTATATATATTATATACGCGAGATACTCTCAGGCTAAGGGACTGGTAATTTCTTTCTTGACTCATCAAGTTCCAATGTGTGTTTCAGTTGGATCTGCGGATTTTATCTCATGTGTTTTGTTGAATTATATATATATTATTTGATGTTTATTATCTAGAATTTTTCATTTTAGTTATATAATAAATCTTATCTATATAACTTTAAACCTGAGTTATGCTTATTGGTTATTATGTTGTTACCTATATTATTTAAAATTGCATAAAGGATTTCCATTAATTGATTTTATTGTTACGAGGGTTTACGTATGTGATTGTATATTTTTCTGATCTTGTTCTTTATAATTTGTCTAGAGATAGATAATACTTAGCCCCTTGTTATATCTGGTAGATGGCCTTTCGATAAGGTACGGGACGGGCGAGAATGGGCACATATCCGACTGTTTGGATCACAGAGACGGGTTTTACGACCACCCATAATAGGGTTATTAATGCTGTCCCATTTGGATACACAAGCATTCAATTTGTACCATACTCGCAAAGATGTTGGCAGCTTTAGCATTGGGAGAACGGTTTCAACGGAGATAGGTTTTCTGTGGGCTAGATGTCACGCTGGCAGTCTAATGTGCAATGGCGGTCATTAGGCGTAAAATTTGGACTATGGTTATCACATAGCGCTTATTAAGTTATGATGACATTACTCTAATACAAATCGACTTAACCATCTCAGAATTAGAGACAGAGATAAGTGTAGTATTATAATAAATTCTTATATGTTCTTAATAGTGTGTGTATGATTTATTTTTCTTTTTCTCCTTAATTGTATATTGGTGTGGAGTGTTGCAGACATAGTATGGATATAAAGATAGATTGTTCTGAGTGGGTGAATTGGAATAGAGCGCGCTGGTTATATTCAAGTACACTTTTTGGTCCAGGGTATTAAAGGAGAGGATCTTTTTGGGAAAATCAGAGAATATTATTGTTTATGGATTAATCCGGCATTAATTAATGGTGCTTTACTTATTATTATTATTATTATTTAGGATTATTATGTATATTATTGGTATGGATATTATCTTTATAAATAATTATATGATAGTGAGTAGATTGATTATTGCTTATGATTATATCATTTTTTTACGCAATTTATTATTATTTAGAAATCTTAATTAAGTTACGTAAGTGGGCGAGAAAACATAAGATGTGTCATAAAAGAAAATTTAAACATAATGGCCGGGAGGTTTGATCAAAATAAATCAGACTTAAAGGCTTGTAAGTCAAAATTGTATTGTATGGATTAAATTGGACTTTTAAATCTTAAATTGGTTATGCTGTGATTTCCATCACATTCTTTGATCTCTCATCCTTTGCTTTTGTGAATGAAGAGACTTATCTTAAACATGGATTAGAAGATCAATTTGATGTTGTATCATTACTGGGCAAATCCTGTTGTTTTTCGTGTTGGGAAAATAATAATGGTACATTAAAAGTAAGAACACAATTATTTCAACAACTGTCACACTCACCATCATCGCTCTGGCAATGGCTTACAACTGCATATTGTTATCTATAACTTCCGTTTATTATATATTAGTGCTTATTATATAATATTATAGATAGAATGGAGGGCAGAGCAATTATTAATATACTAAAGAGTATAGTCAGCGTTAAGATAAATTAGTGATGATGACAGAACGCTTAAAGTATTGAGTTAGTTTGGAGATAGTGATATTTAATATATAAATGATTTAATGAAAAAGCTCATATATGTTATAAATTAAGTATATATATTGGCCATAAGACCGCTGAAGATACTTGGCGGACTAAAGAATTTGTGGCACAAATTCTTTTTCTAGGCTTTTGTCCGATCTACTATCAAATTGACCAGAAATCTTTTTGTTTGGGCTTATTTTCAATACAACGTGGATGTTTGGAATTTGTTATCTTATTTTTCTATGGGTTGGAAATTTTTAGTGTTGGATCTATCACTCAGTGTGTGGAAACGAATTTTCATAATTGTGGAGGAGCAAGATGCACCACACCATGTTATTTTGTCCGAGCTCGCATCCGAGCTGGGTGGAAGAGTATATCTCTTTTAGACTGTCACGTTTATTTGTGACTTTAAAAATGTTAGGTGTAAACCAATGTTTATTTCATTCTATTTCATTCCTGCATATTAGTTACATTCCGCTAACAAGTTTTATTACTATTGAATAACTTAGAATAATTTTTGTATTATTTTTCTAGTAAAATGTGTGAGCAAAATGATGAGTTTAATCAAAATTATAGTTTAATAAGTATATACATTAACAATTTGTGCTCAGTAATATAATTTTTAATAAGCCCGTATGGTTTTTAGAGATTTTTTGGTGCACGCATAAATACTTGTTGTCTAGTTGGTTGAGAGAGAGAATTATCGACAAAATTGATCTATTACCATTTTAACCTATTTCCCAAAGACCAATTTTAATTTTTTAAAAAGGGTTTTTTTTTTGCTTCCTATTCTTTGAAGGTTTTTTTTTCATAAACATCGAGACAAAAATGTATCTTTGCTTATAAACACTTCTCACTAGGGAGTTCTCATTCGTCACTTATAATAAGCCAAACATATTTTTGAGTCTTGGTAGTAGCGACCAATTTTCCACTACAATTACTAATATTATACGCATACACTAATAATAATTAATAATAGATTAATACAAAAATAATAAAAATAATAATAATAAATAATCAATAAATAATAATAAAACTTAATAATAATAATAATAAGTAATATAATAATATTGTATATAATAAATAATAATAGTAATGAATTAAATAAGTGGAATGAGGATAAGTAAATAAAGTATAAAAATTTGTTTAATAATAATAAATATTAGATAATAATATTCCAATAATTCTAACACTACTAAATTAATATGTTACTAATATAATACTAATAATATATATAAATAATAAAGAATGTAGTATAGATAATGGATTAAGAATAAGTGATGAGAATAATAATAATGATACCATATAACTCGAAATTCAAACATAATACCAGATAATAATAATAATTGCTATTTCGCAACATTATATGTAATATATTATTATTAATTATATTATTTAAGTCATTATTATTAAATTATATTATTATATATTATTAATGGTAAATTAAGAATAATGTTTAATTTGATTATTATTTATTGAGTTTATTAATTATTGATCTTGTTATTATTTGATTTAAATATTATTATTTATAGAGCAGATATTTGGGCGTAATAGGATTACTGGAGGTACGGCGCTAAAACATTTTTTTTTAATAACAAATACTTCATGCGACTAATTGGGAAATCGCAAGGATTATAGGAGAGGTATTTCCCACTCTTGGAGGAATACCGGGTTCTTCTATTTGGCAACTCCTCCAAAAGAACACGTGTCTTGGAGAGGTGAACAAATTCTGCGAAATTCTATACATGAAGGTAAAGAAGGATAGAACTTATTTTTCGTAGGATAAAAGAACGTATACAATTTAAAATTGTGCGTTTTGATTATATCACTATTCATTGGACGATTATTATGTATTATTATTATTCTTATATTATTATCATTAAATTTTATTTTATTATGTATATTATATTATATTATTATAAAGATTTATTATAACAATTTTTATCTATAAATAATATATATATTATAGTATATATATAATAATATTATATATTAAAGTATTTAATATATATATAATTATAGTTAATATATATATTTATTATATTTATATATATTAATATATATATATATATCATATATATATATATTATATAATAATTATAATATATATATTAATATTAATATTAATTATATATATTAATATTTAATATATATATATATATAATATATATTAATAATAATATATATATTATTATTTTATATTATTATATATATAATATATATTAAAATTTATAATAATTATATTATATTATTATATATATATTAAATATTATATAATAATATATATATATATATATATTATATAATATATATCTTATATTAAATATATATATATATATATATTAATTATAATATAAATTATATTTATTATATATATATTATATACGTGGGATAATAATAATATAAATTAATTATATTAATTATATAATATATAATATTAATATATATAAATAATATATATATATTAATTAATTAATTATCTTAATAATAATTAATAATATATTATATATTATATATATTAATTATATAATATTAATATATTATTCTATTATTATTTTAATTATTTAATTATTTGTATCATATTTGTACCTTATTGTGAAATCAAAAATGACTTATGTAAGCGGGGTAGTGAGTGGCTTCATACAGTCCTCTTATATTACCTCTATTTTACACACCCTATTATACCTCATTACTCGCCTCACTCATACCTCCTATTACCATACTTATACCTCTCTATGGGAGATAGGCACGAGCCTAGCGGGGCAAAACAAGCACGGGAGATTAGGTTCCGTCATATAACCATCTTCTTTAAACACTCTCTTATTTCCCCATTTTCCTCAAATGCTTTTTTTCCATTTTCTTGGAAAGCGTTAACGTTTTCCTTAGAAGATTCTTTTAATTTAATAATCGCATCCATATGGACCAACATTCTACCTCTCTTTTAATTTTAATTATGAATAGTTAATTTTAAGTAGCCAATTGCTTATATGAGATCATCCAATAATAATTAATGCTCTTAATTACTACTGATCAAGAAGTATGAATAACATCTATACTCAATTAAAATAAATTCAATTAATAATAATAATAATAATAATAGAAAACGGGAAATAGGGGGACAACTAATATTTAAAATCTCAAAGTTCTAAAAACCTCGCAAACAATTATAATTAACAACAAATTTACTATTACTATTACTTAAATCTTTAACACACTCACTAAAGCCCAATATGAATTTTCAAAGCTGCTTGGGCAAGAATATGGATTCTGGGTCAACATAGCTCACCGAAGACGAAGACGTACCACTCCAAACACGAGCAAGTTTGACGTACATATCAACATGTATGACGTTGACTACGATCATCTGTTAAACTGCTTTACATATTGAGATATTGACCATGTTATTATCGTTTTGAGACACCAGTACCTGGTGATGTGATTAAAATTTCATAAACTGTGTAAATTGCCATACCAGCTGCAAAAAAAATAACTAGTTAATGAAGTAACTATTCCAGTCCTTAGTGTAAGATTATACACACGCGTGAATTGGTGGAGTTTTTGTGATGTACTCCGCTCATATAAGATAACATATTAACTTAGCCATAAACAAGTGCACTGGTCCGGTATTTTTTTTCAAATCGAACTGTAAAACCTACTATCTAAATTAGAACAACAGCAGAATGCCTATCCATATAGACATCGCACTTGGTAAATTAAGAAATACAGCCAAGTGCTCAACCTACATCCATACATACATATATCCTTTTATCCGCGTGAAGCTATGATACTTAATATATTAACTTTATATACTAATCCTTACTTCATCCTACTTCTGGCTTATTAATATATATATACTATATACTAGCTTAAATATATGATATAAATCAAAACCCTATACGATGCTCTATCAACGTACCCTTACATCTCAAAATACTTATACATAACTTTTCCTATTGGTACGTCATATATGCATTCAATATTATCCCCAAGCACGTTATTTAACACCCATATCAAACACACCTAGACTGGTTACACATAGATTATTTTTCTAAGACATAACTTAATCTTATACATTTCTGTGAATAGATCCCCCTTTCCATATTACGCGGATTATCAGACTACATATTACGAAGCATTTCAATCATTCGTACTTCTACATAAAACCGTAGCATCAATATTAACCACTGCTCTTCTATCGTTTCATTAACTATTATACCACTATTATCACATTATATATATCACTACTTACATACTATTACAACTTATATTATAGTAATATATATATATTATATAGATATATAAGTATATATATATATATCCATCCCATATGATATAATCTTAATAAAATTATTTTTATATACTTATATATCTTATTACCATATTTATAAATATATACTACCATTAACCCCTACTTTATATATATATCTAGACCTCTTAACCCCCTCCCCCTCTATCCTCACTTTTACTTATCTCATCCTCAATACACTAACAACTTTACTCTTACTTATGGATTTATTATATATAGACCTTACTTACTTTTGAGTCACCACACACTCCCTCTCAAACTCCCTCACCAAAAATTATACCTCAAGCCTCCATCCGTGGTTCGTACATCTTTATATATTTTCGCTTGTCGACGTACGAAAAATGAAGTATATAGTGAATATATCCCAATTCGCGGGAATCGAGAATAATAACACTAGTATCATGTTCACAACTTCGTCGCCACAGTAAAATAAATATTAGGCACTTACTTCGCAATAATTTCACAAAACCCCTTTGGGGATTCGGGACTATGAAAGAACTTAAAATTCTGGACATATATATACCATAATATTATACCCTACTATCATACTACCTCCTTACTTCACACGCATTCTCTGGTCAAACACTCTCCATAACAAATATGAATAGCCACGTATTAGTCGACCATTACATAATACACTATCATATTATCACCTTATGCTATATCAATCCACTACACATATATAATATTATATATATAGCATATATAATAATATACTATATATATATATATATATTAAAACTTTAGGGGGCGGTGTTAGGGTTCGAAGAAATTGATATATATCATATATATTAGTATAATAGTAACCGTCCCAAACATTCACTATCACTCTACCTCTACTATATAATACATCATTAAGTATTACTCACTAATATAACATATTATATCATTAAATTAATAAATATTCATATTGCCTTTATATATATAATATAAAAGACTCTATATATTTATATCTATATACTTTTACACTAAATTATCATATATCCCTTATATATAATCCATACTTTCAAAATAAAATTTTTCAACCCTTTTTAACCTCATTACAAACATTAATTTACCCTAACAATTTTCACACAGTTCACTCCCTATTCACCTCATATTCCATCTAATACTAGTGCTATTGAAATAATTCCTTGCCGGTACGATTATATTCAAAAGAACAAAATTTGGGAGACACAAATTCCCATAAGCGATGTATGTCTTTATAGATCCAATTTCTATTATTTCTTATAATTCGCAGAAAATAAGCTGCTTCGCACGACAATCGCTTGAGTGTAGCTGTGTAAGAGCAGCATCTGAAATTTTTTTAATATACGTAAGGGATTGGCTTTTCGTAACAATTAAATTTGATTTTCGGTCGATCTAATGCATTATGGAATTCTACTTTATATTTTCTAAAAGATTTTTGGGTTGAAGGTCTTTATGGCTGAATCTTTTTTAATCGTTTTTTCTGCAAGCTCCAATTGGTCCCATTCTCTAAATTGGCTTTTTCATCTTCATCTGACAAGATACTACAAGAAAAAATTCCTGAAACTGATGAATCTGCAGTACCTGACTCAAGATTCCTTTTCGATATTGTTAATTCATTTTAAGTCCTAGTTCACAAAGAGAATTTCTAATTTTTTATATCAGACCTTCAGTTATGAGAAAATTCTAACTGTGGACTAACACAGAGCGCCAACAGAAATATTTTGTTTTCAGTTAATTCTTTCCTTATTATATATGGAAATTTTATTTCATTTGATAAAAATCCATTCTTTATTTTCGAAGCATGTTATATTACATGCTTCAATTCTCTTAGTATAAATTTCCTGCATACAAATCCCCTGTTGATTTTCTCTTTGCTGTAAGGTAAGGAATTTTATGATTTCTGGAGTCACCCCTCTTTTTTCTGTTTCCGGCTCCGGCTTTCATCCCCCAAAATCGCGTCGACTCCATCCCCCAAACATTTTCGGCTCAGCTCCCCTCAAAAAGAATTTTGGCTCCGGCTATCTGCCCATGCTCCCAGTGTCCTTCCTTCGTTACTAAAGCCTTGCTGACCTCCTCCATCCATCTATGTCCGGCCCTTCTTCGAAGGTCTCCTTCCCCTCCGGTCTCCACCACCAATACTCTCTTAAACTCTCCCCCTCCGCCATCCTTTTCACGTGTCCAAACTATCTCAGCTGGTCTCTTTCCACCACACCCATGGCGACTTACCCCAGCTAATCTTCTCAAACCTGGTAATTTCCTAATTCTATCTCTCCACGTCACATCCTAATAATTATCATCCCTATCATTTCCGCAACATCGATCCTGTTCTTTGCACAGTGTTTCATCGCCCAACACTCCCATACCATATACAAAGATTTGTCTCAATATTGTCTTGTATATCACTACCTTCACCTCCGTAGTTTTTCCTTTTTTTTACTATTCAATAGTGGGTATAACATTCTATGTTCCTGGAGAACTTTCCCACTTTCCTCCAGCTCATTATCTTCTCTCCTTTTTTGTGACCATGACGCTAATATTTTATACTTATTCACTTATTGAAGCCTAGACACTCTAATATTTACCAACTATCCTCCTTCCTCTCTTTCTGGCCTAAAATTCATTACCACCGTTTCTCCTATTTTATTCTCACCCCTTCACGTCGGCAATCCTCGTTCCATCTATTCTATCCTCCTAGAAATCCTCCACCCTCGAGGATACAGCGCGTCCGTCCGCGTACACCAGCGTATGTTATCTGTTTCTTGCCTTTGTATAAATCCTTTTTAAAGCAGCTCCTAAGTACAGCGTAAAGAGTATGCGGTGATATATATTATATTATATATATATAATGATCTATATATATATATATATAAAAATATATCATAATATAATATAATATATCTATATATTATATATAATATATATATATTATATATATTATATATATATATATATGGCACGGTTGGGAGTCTACTTTATCAACGTCTGCAAGAAGTTTTGGATGAATGGCTTCGTGTTCAGTCTACTTGGATATATTTGGAGCCAATTTTCGGTTCTCCTGATATTATGGCACAGATGCCGGAGGAAGGACGAAGGTTGAAATAAACGGTTTTTTAAATAGTAATTTGTTTCAAGCTTTATTTTAAATATAAACTATTTTGAATAGGCTAAGTATTTAGATTAATCCTTACTCTCCCGTAAATGTATTAGGTGTCCCTGAACTATTAACTTTCTTTTTCTTTTTTTTTTCCCTTTTTAAGATTACCTTCGCTATTCTTACTACTGGAATGGAAATTTTTTATTGAGTATAATTTATTTGTGTGTGTATGTGTAGGTGTGTGTGTGTGGTGTGTGTGTGTGTGTGTGTGTGTGTGTGGTGGTGTGTGTAAGTGTGTGTGTGTGTGTTGATGCTGGTGTGTGAAGGTAATTCGATTTCCAAATAACCCCTGAAAAAAATTCGAGACCGTTGTCACCTTCAAAAAAAAAAATTCAATAGAATTTATATTTCAAGTTCCAAATTTATTATTATTATCATTTTCAGTACATTTTATTGAAAATGGGAGAAAAAATACATTTTAAGAAAAACCATTTTAGAGAGATTGTAATAGTAGAAATAATAATATATAATTAAACCTGTGTAATGTAAAGCAAATTATATTACTTTGTAAATATTATCAAATTCAAAAAGTCTTAAGATCTTTTGTGGTGTTTTCCACTTAAAATTGAAATATTTCCATTTTTTTAGTTACACTGTTACGTAACAAAATCTCAATTATGAAAAGAATAACATCTACAAAGAGAGACGAATTGAAAGCTCATAAAAGATGCTATTCAACTTATTTCATATCAGTACCTTTCATATTTCAAATCACACCTTGTTTTTTAAGTTTTTGATTCTTCCCAAT
>JABUQX010047131.1:22500-49007 GCA_015478945.1 Trachelipus rathkii
TTATTATTATATTATTATTATTATTATATTTATTATATATTATTATTATTTATTATTTATTAGTATTATTTATATTCATTATTTATTATTTTATCTATTATTTATTATTATATTATTATTATTATTTATTATTATTATTATAATTAGTTATAGATTCGTCACTATATAAATAGGTCGTTACAACACTTTAGAACAAAAGTTTAATGTTAAACTGATTTCGTCGTCAGAAATGAGCTTTGTATCTTTGTTTTTATAGGGACTTCATAAGTTTATCACCTTATTTTGACCCCAAATTTAAGTTTTATTTGGAATGTTTTATATCATTATTAAATGTTATTACATAATATCTCAATTTTATTTGAGAACTAAAACTTTTTCAAGTTATAGCGGTACTTAAGAAACTAGCGTAAACTTTTCCATTAACAAACTTTGACCTTCATATGTGCTTAATTTTAAAATGTGCTTGGGAACACTTTCCATCCCTCTAACCCCTTAGCACAAAAGTATAACTATCACATAGCCCTTTTAATGCTTCCTTTAACTCAGCTTCAGTTGAACAAGCCATTGTTCTACTTGTCCTCTTGCGCTACTTGTGGTGATTACTTCTGAGAAGAAGTTATGACCTCCTTCAGAAGATCTTCAGCTAGCTACATGCAAGTCGTCCCCGAATCAAGGCACTGACGCCTTCGAAGCATTTCTTTAAATGTTGGCTGAACCCTGAAGTTCAGTAGAACTTAATTGAATACTAATGTTAATAGAATTTAATTATATTTAAACATTAACTTATATAGGAGGAAGACTTAATTTTAAGTCATCTATCTATAATATATATTATAGTATATATATATTATGTATATACACATCTGTACATTTTAAGTTTGTTGTTATCTTATATATATATATATATATATACAATGTATATAATATAATAGAATATATATATATATATATATTATATATATATATATATATATATATATATATTTTTTAAATAAAAATAATAATAAAAAATAAATAATAATAATAATAATAATAATGATAATGATAATGATAATGATAATGATAATATATTAATAATATATTTGTAATGATAATATAATTATATATAATAATAATAATAATAATAATAATAATAATAATAATAATAATAATAATAATAATAATAATAATAATAATAATAATAATAATAATAATAATAATAATAATAATAATAACAATATCAGCGGAACAACGTTGGCTCTTATGGTAGATTCAATGAAAAGGATCGTAAGTAATATAGACTCATAACATCGCTTCAGTTTATATAGATTAATTATTATTATTATTATTTATTATTACTTATTACTAATTATTGATTATTATTAACGGATGATAATATTATTAGCTAAAATTATTATTATTATTAATTATTATTATTATTATTATTATTATTATTATTATTATTATTATTATTATTTAAACTCGCCTGCTCGGATCTTTGGTTTCGCTCAAAATTTCGAGCAATTCCTCGTTGGATAAGAAGAAAAATCTTGCGAAATACAATCTCTTCTTCTCCAAGTACTCGTTTAGTCCTGTGGATAATTCTAGAAGTTCGGAAGCCTTTTCATGTCGTTCTAGAATCTTGTCTATTTCAGGATTGTTGAGAACGCGAGTGTTTTGCAACCACACCACTTATAGATCTCTCTCATGTTTGTAACTGTGTTGAACTGTTACACAAATTTATTTATTTATTTATTATATTATTATTATTATTATTATTATTATTATTATTATTATTATTATTATTATTATTATTATTATTATTATTATTATTATTATTATTATTATTAGTAGTAGTAGTAGTAGGTAGTAGTGAGTAGTAGTAGTAGTAGTAGTAGTAGTAGCAGTAGTAGCCGTCTGATAAAAATTTATTTTGGAAGAAATAAAACTTAAAACAACAATGTGTGTATTGAAAATGTGAAAGGTACTGATATGATATAAAGTTATATAGCATCTATTTTATGACTTTCAATTCCTCTCTCTTTGTGATGTTTTAATTCTTTTCATTTAAATTGAGATTTGTACGTTAAGTAAGTGTAAGTAATCATAATGGACATATTTCAATTTTAATGGAAAAACACCACAAAAGACTTAAGATTTTGATTGATATAATACACAGTAGAATATTTAATTGCCATACATTAACACAGTTTATATTATATATTTATTTTTCTATCTATTACATCTCTCTAAAAATGGATTTCTTAAATTGTATTTTTTTCTCCCATTTTCAGAAAAATGTACTGCAAAATGATTAAAATAATAAATTTGGAACTTGAAATATAAGTTCTATTGAATTTTTTTTTTTGAAGTGACAAAACCTTATGGAGAAGAAGTAACGCCGTCTATTTGGAATCGTATTACCCTTCACAGCACACATCAACCACACACACACACCTACACCACACACACACACACACACACACACACCACACACCACACACACAGCCTACACTACACCACAAAATAAATTATACTCAATAAAATAATTTCTTCCAGTAGTAAGAATAGCGATGGTATCTTAAAAAGGAAAAAAAAAAGAAAAGAAAGTTATATAGTTCAGGGACCACCTAATTACACTTTACGGGAGAGTCTAATCGATTAATCCTAAATACCTTAGCCTATTCCAAAATAGTTTAATCATTTAAAATAAAGCTTGAAAAAATTACTATTAAAAACGCCGTTTAATTTCATACCTTCGTCTTCCTCCTGGCAATCTTGTGCCATAACATATCTAGGAGAACCGAAAATTGGCTCCAGAATATAATCCAAGTAGAACTGAACACGAAGCCATTCATCAAAACTTCTTGCAGCCGTTGAAAAGTAGACCTCCCAACGTGCCTATAATATATATATATATATATATATATATAATATATATATATATATATATAATATAAATATATCATATTATATTATATATATATATATATATATATATTTATATATATTATATATATAATTATAATCACCGCTACTCTTACCGCTGTACTTAAGAGAGCTGCCTTAAAAAGGATTTTATAGCAAGGAGAGAACAGAGAACATACGCTGCGTGTACGCGGACGCGCGGCTGTAATCACTCGAGGGTGGGAGGATTTCTAGGAGGATATGAATAAGATGGAACGAGATGCCGATCGTGAAGGGGGTGAGAAAAAATATGAGAAAAAACGGTGTATGATTAGCCAGAGAGAGGTGAAGAGATAGTGGTAAATATAGAAGAGACTAGGCTTAAACAAGTGAATAAGTATAAATACTTAGGCGTCATGGTCAAAAAAATGTTAGGCATAAATGAGCTGGAGGAGTGGGAAAGTTCTCCAAAAACGTGGGAACTATACCCACTAATAATAATTAAAAAAATGGAATAACCTACGAGGTGAAGGGTGATCGGTACCATACAAGACAATATTGATGACCAATCTTGTTATATGGATCGTAGTGTGGCGATGAACTACTGCAAAAGAACAGGATCCGTGATGCGGAGATGAATAGTGTGATATTATTTATAGGGTGTGACGTGAGAGAATAGAACTTAGGAGTTACCAGGTGAGATGAATAGCTGGGGTAATTCGGCCATGGAGTGTGTGGAAAGAGAACCAGCGAGATATCTTTGGAACCACGTGAAAAAGGTGGCGGAGGGGAGAGTTTTAAGAGAAGTATTGGTGGTGGAGACGGAGTGGAAGGTCACCTTCGAAAGGCCGGACATAAGATGCGATGGAGGAGGTCATCCGCAAGGCTTTGTAACGAAAGAGAATGGACACTGGAGCAGGGCAGTAACGAGCCGGGAGCCAAATTTTTTTTGAAGGGGAAGCTGAAGCCGAATTTGTGGGAGATGGAGTCGACTTCGATGTTTGGGGGAATGAGAGCGGAGCCGGAAACATGAAAAAAAGGGTGACTCCAGCAATCAACAAACATTCCTTACCTTACAGCAAAGAAAAATTAAGCAGGAGATTTGTATGCAGGAAAATTTTATAGAGAATTGAAGCATGTAATTAATGCTTTCGAAAATAAAGAATAGGTTTTATCAAATGAAATAAAATATTCAATATAAATAAGGGAAAGAATGTTAACTGAAAACAAAATATTTTTGCCGGCCATTCTGTGTGTAATCTACAGAAAAAAAAAAAAAAAAGAAAAAAAAAAAAAAAAAAAAAAACAGTTCCAGAATTTTCTCAAACTGAAGGTCTGATATTAAAAGTTAGGAATTCTCTTTGTGAACTAGGACTTAAAATGAATAACAATATCGAAAAGGAATCTGGGTCAGAGTACTGCAGTTCATCAGTTTCAAGAATTTTTTCTTGTAGTATCTTGTCAGACGAAGATGAAGAAGCCAAATTTAATTGAGAGTGGAACCAATTGGAGCTTGCTGGAAAACGATTAGATCAGCCAATAAAAGACCTTCAACCAAAAAGTTCTTTAGAAAAATATAAAGTAGAATTTCATAATGCATTAGATCAACCGAAAATCAAATTTAACTGTTACGAAATCAATCCCTTACTATATAAAAAATTTTCAAGATGCTGCTTACACAGCTACACTCAAGCGATTGTTGAGCGCTTATTTTCGGATTAAAAAATAATAGAAATTGGATCTAAGGACATTGCTAAGGGGAGAGTCCAATTTTTGCTTCGGGTTGAGCCCAATTTTCACCCTAAGATTTATTATATATATATATATTATAATATATATATTATATATATATATAATACTATATATATATTAATATATATATATATATATAATATATATATATATATATACGATATATATATATATTATAATATATATGATATATATATAATATATATATATATATTTATATCAAGTTCTTCTCGCACCTAACACGCCCCAAATTTTATATAATATATATATATATATATATATATATATATAATATATATATATATATATATATATATATATATATATTATATTATAATATATATTATATTATAGTATATATATATATATTATATAGTATAATATATATATAGTTTCCGAATTTAAGTCTTTCATGCATCCAAGGGTTTCTAAAATATCTAAGACTTTCTAATTTATTTCTTGGGCGAAGTTAATATCTGTCAATTGAATAAATCCTAAAAACTTATTTACGTCCACATTTTAGTGTGAAAATATAATATATATATATATATATAAGATATATAGTATAAATATATATATATATTATAATATATATTATATATATATATAATATATATATTATATTATATATTAATATTATATAATATTATATAGTATATAATATATTATTATATAAATATATAATAAATATATAAAATATATATATATATATATATATATATATATATATTATATAATAATATAATTAAATTATATAAATATATATTATATATATATATATATTATTATTTTATATATATATATCATATATTATATATATATATATATTATAATATACTATTAATAAATTAATATATATATATATATATATAATTATATAATAATATATATATATATAATACTACACGCAAAATATATTATTTTCATGAAGTTGCACACTGCTTATCTTAATTTACAGTGACGATCATTAATGGCATTCTCATTTTAATTTTAGATATGTAGGTTTTAATTCGATTTGAAAAAAAATACCAGACATGCACTTTTATGCTAAAATTATATTTTTCTTATCTAGTACTCACAAACTTCCACCAATTCAACCTTGTTATCATACACAGGTATATAAGTACTCTTCACTAGTTATTTTTTTACGCATTACCAGTTATATTAGTACTCACCACTTCATCCTCAATGGGTTTAATAAATGGTGAAGACCTCATGGATTGTGTTTTAACAAGATGATCATCAAGTAGTAATTGTATGTCTTCAACTCCGGTTAGGATGTACGTTTCCGTCTCTCGGTGAGCTTTTAATGCCAAATCCATTTCTTGCCAAGCAGCCTTTGAAATTCATATTTGGGCTTAAGTAGTTGTTAAAGATTTAAGTAATTAGTAATTAGTAAATTTGTTGTTAATTATAATTGTTTTGCGAGGTTTTTAGAAATTTGAGATTTTAATATTAGTTGTCTATTTCGTTTCCTAATTATTATTATTATTATTATTATTATTATTATTATTATTATTATTATTATTATTATTATTATTATTATTATTATTATTATTATTATTATTATTATTATTATTATTATTATTATTATTATTATTAAAACATTTGGTCTATTATTACTATTAATAGCGGTGGTATCTTAACCAAAATGTATATTAGCATTTTGTTTTAAAAATGATTTTTTAAAGAAAGAATTTTTATTTCACAAACTATTCTCTCTTTTTTTTCCTCTTCTCTCTCTATCTCATTATATATATAGTAGTATATAGTATATATAATATATATTATATATATTATATATATAGTTATATATATAATATATATATATATATATATATATATAGTATAGTTATATAATATATATGATATATATATAATATTATATATATATAATATATTTATACACGTATATAGTATATATATATATTATGTATATTATATACTATATATATATATATATATATATTATATATATATATATCATATATTATAGTATATATATTATATATATATATATATATATATAAAGTATATATATATATAATATATTAGATATATATATATATATATAATATAATATACTAATATATATATATATATAATATATATATATACTGAAATATGTATATAATATTATATATATATTATATATATATATATATATATATATATAATAAAATTAATAATAATAATAATAATAATAATAATAATAATAATAATAATAATAATAATAATAATAATAATATCATAATAAATAATAATAATAATAATAATAATAAACAATGAATTATAACATACGCACTAATTTAAATTGTACTCTTATGCAGAAAAATAAGTTCTATCTCTTACTTTCATTTTTTCAAGATTTTTCTCAAAAACGTGTTCTTTGGAGGCAGCTTCAGAAACGGTTTCAAACTTGGGCAAATAATCCTCTAAATTTGAATCAATTAGTCGCTGAAGATTTGTGTTAGCGTCAGATCTTTACTCCCAAATTGTAATAAATAATAATTAATAATAATAATAATAATAATAATAATAATAATAATAATATAATTTTCTATTAATAATAATAATAATATAATAATAATTAACTAATAATAATAATTAATAATAATAATAATAATAATAATAATAATAATAAATATATTGAAATTCAAAATTAATTAAGGTAATTAAAAATAGTTATAATAATTTATTATTATTATTATTAGTATTTATTATTATTATTATTATTATTATTATTATTAATTATTAATATTATATTCTATTATTATTATTATTGTTAATTATAATAATAATAATAATAATATTAATATTATTATTATTATTATTATTATTATTATTATTATTATTATTATTATTATTATTATTATTATTATTATTATTATTATTATTATTATTATTATATTATTTATTGTATTAATTATTATTTATTATTATTAGTGCTTATAATATTGTAATGTAGTGGAAATTGGCTCTACAAAGCTCAAAATATGTTGGCTTTATACTAGTGACGAAAACCTATGAGAAGTGTTTATACAATGTCGATGTTTATGAAAAAAATAACCTTCAAAAATAACTGGCGAAACCTTTTAAAAATTACAATAAAGGTCTTGGAAATGGGTAAAAATGGTTAATAGATGAAATTTGGGATATTTTCAACAATAGACTAAAGTATTTATGCAAAAAATTTAAAAATTGTGGTAAAAATTATATACTGCACAAAATGTTAATATATATTTTATAATTTTATGCTCAATTTATAAAAAAAAAATTATTTACTTTTAATTAATAGTAAATTGTTAGGGAATTAGCTAATCCAAGGAATGAAAAGAATGAAGAAAATATTGTTTAACACATTTTTAAAGAAAAGTATCTAAAGAGATATTTTTCCACAGCCGGAGAGTAAAGTGACAAATAAAATGTCAGGTGCTAGATCAACACTAGAATAGTTCAACACTATGATAGATCAACACTAAAATTTACCAACACTAGAATAGATCAACACTAGAATAGCAACAATAAATGATTTTTTTTTAAAATAATATGACAAAGCGAAATAAGATAATTATTTCATGCTATTTTAGTTTACAATTATTTTTCTGGTTTGGTTATATATATATATATATATATATATATATATATATATTATGATATATATTATATGATATATTATATTAAAAGTTTAATAATAAATATATATTATATTACTATATCACTATATATACTATATATACGAAGTTGATAACAAAGTATGCAGTTGAAGCTGGAGGATGATGCTGAGTCCTCCCTCGTCCGACAAGTTCGGTTTGAAACCCCTATTGTGTTCTATGACCATTTTTTCCAACACGAAACAACAGGATTTGACAGTAATGAAAATTGATTTTCAATATTTACAAAGCAATTTAAGGTGTCAAAGAATGTATGAAATCACAGCAAACCAACTTTAAAGATTTAAATAACCAATTTAATCATACAATTCCAATCTTTCTTACAATCTTTAAGTCTGATTTATTTTGATCAAACCTCCGGCATATGTTTAAATTTCTTGCTTTTTATCTAGTTTTTGCAGTTGGTACTTAATTAAGATTTCTAAATAATAATAATTCAAATAATAATAATAATAATAATAATAATAATAATAATAATAATAATAATAATAATTAAATAATTAATAATTAATAATAATAATAATAATAATAATAATAATAATAATAAGTAAATTGCACCTTATGAGGTATCCAACAATTTCTAGATTGATGACTACAACCTCTCTCATCCACCATTCGCAAGTTAATAACCAGAAATGAACTTTATAATATCAATAAATCAGAGATAAAAACAATTAACAAATAAAAAATGTGGGCATTAGAGAAAGCATTAATGATTGATATTTATTTAAAGCTTATTGACTAATTTGTTCAACTATTTCTATGTAATATGTGAGTATTCTTAAATCACAAATATGTAATTATCAGTTACGTAAAAACTGAAGTCTAGTCTTAAATGATTTACTAATAATGAAATTAGGTATAGCTCCCAGAATAATTTTATATATCACTCTTCTTGTATCTGTATAAACACCTCTATTGACTAAATCTTCTTTCTTCTTAATCTTGTATTTCCTAAATTCTTTTGTTATATCTACTTTTCTCTGGTGCTATGCAGCTCGAACATATATATTTATTATATATATTTTATTATCTATTCTATTTAATTAATATCTTATTATATATATATAAATACTTTATATATTATCTTCATATATATTTATATCTCTAATATAAAATATAATATTTATATTAATTATTATATATCATATATAGTATAGTATATATACTATTTTTTTTTTTTCTGTCTCTACGTTTCCTTCAACTAGGTTGCATTCCCTCATAATTCTCAAGCCTAAGGCGATTGGCATGTTCATTTTACTCTACTCTGATGATATGGGAGCGGCTTCCCTTGGGGACAGCTCTCACACAGTCCCCTAGCCCTCGGGTCCATTATCAGGAAATACTATAGCAAGTTATGTTCTCTAAGAGAAGTTACAATACTCTGCCATGGATCCTCCGCATCGCGGGTGTGCTGATAGGCACTACAGGTATGATCTAATAACCTAGGAAATCCCTCCCCACCTTCAGCAACACTGATATCTGATATCTAGGTTCGCATTGGCATTCTGCCTAGGTCGTTAAGATGTGATTATGCTTATAACGCTATTAAATTATCTACTAATTACAATTTCACTGATAAATATGTCAAAGTATACCACATAAATCTGGCCAGTAACTGTCTCTGAGTTATTAATAGGTTTCATAAACTTAATGAATAGTTTTCTCAATAACACAATCTAGCCTCTTATTAACAAACTGGCTCAACGCATAAACAGGTTGCAACACAACTTTTAATTTATGTAATCGTATTTAATTATAATATTATGTGGATTACAGAAGAAAAGTAAAGTTATGGCATCTTGAAACTTCATTAAAAGAATAATGGCCATTTTAAAACTTAAAATTTGCACTGGGAAATCAAATTTAATTTTCTGCCTAATTCATATTTAGTTATTTATCTCATTCATTTAATTCGTAAATCTAACCGATATATTATAGCAAAAGCTATAACTCAGGATTTTATCTAAGCAAAACAGGCTTTTCTTTCCTTTGCTCGTTTCCTTTCACTATATACAAATATTTTCTGTATCTGGTCCTGTTGAAAATATCTTAAACATTTCTCCCTCCAAATTAAGAATATTCTTACATATATATATCCATATGGAAAAAATTTGCCTCACGCCGAAGAGTTATTTTTTGTTGAGGAGTCTCCACACCATAGAGACTTTTTTTATAACGGCCACATTCCTCCCAAAAATTGTTTCAGCGTCAATGAGTATCAAATTCTTCTCGCATTTTCTGCTGTTATCGATCACGCTATTTTCTAGCGACGAAAACTGTTAGGATATTTTTATGTGCTGAGTAAGCTTCATACTAATCCTAGCTGGTATGTTAAATCTACGGCAGTCTAATTTCGTAGAATAATACAACCAGTTTCGATGTAAAAAATACGTTTAACAATTTCAAGTTTAATTTATTATATTTCATATATAGTGTTTATTATTTATTCATTTTATGAAAACGAATTTATCTTCGTACTATTAATATAATTTATTATCAATTCCTTACTATTATCTATACTTATTATTTATTATTTATTTATTTGATCAGGTTTTTATTATCTATATTGTTATAATTTTGTTAATTAATTTTTTATTTTATTATTATTATTCAAGAATTTCAGTCCACTATAATAGACTTTTTTATCATAACTACTTGGAAATCATCGAAAGCTTAGAGAGGCGTTGGTATCGAGCGTCCTGTATAATTTGCTGAACACTGCGTTCTGACTAATATCTTGAACTTCTTTTCGTATACTGTGAGCTGACTCGGCTGGAGTTTTTTGCCTGCAGAAACGTTTCTGTGTATTTATCTTAATTTCAGTACGATGTGTGATGATGTTTTGCAATCACAGTAGTAATTTGGTTCTAATTCAACATATCCTTCTGTAATGCTCATATCAGAGCATTAGATCTTTAATCTTTTCAGATATTGTATCTGATCGATGGTGTGACAATCAATAACACAGAGTTATAAAACCTTGAAGACCTTTTATGGGGAGGAGTAATTTTTTAAAGTATTGAGTTAATTATTTAATTTGGGCTATCCGAGGTGCCCCACCACGGTACACATAATTGCTTTCAACAATTGCCACCCGATGTAAGATAATTTTTTCTCTCGTAACTGTTATTGAAAGGCTTCGAAGTAGAGTTAATTGCCACTTAAATGATAATAAAAGAATAAGATAAAGAGAACCGTAATAGTTAAAAGTTTTTTGAAGATATCTGTGGTATAGAGGATCATTATTCACGATCCGGGTAAAGTAGAATGACTTATTTACATCGGTTAAGGAGGATGATTGATTGCCCTTGTCAATCCCATTTCAAGCGCTGATTAACTTTACATTCATCAGTTTGATTCTTAAGGTCTGTATCATCTGCCAGAAGCATAGAACTTTTTTGAGTTCAGTGACGGACCCATACACTCACTGAAGAAATAGTAGGGGAAATATTGTAGAAAAAGCATAACGAAGTTAATAAGAACTCGATATTTGGGGTAATGTGAAAATATCAAAACCAATCTGAACGACACTTAAGTATATAGAACATAAACAGTTATTTTTTGCTACAAAGAAACTCAATCTTTACTACAAGCAACGTTTTGCTGTACAGAGGTGAGGAAGTTCATGCGGATGTGTGTCGAGTCTGTGAACCATACAAGAGAAGTATCTCATTACCTTCTACATTTGATTTGATTGGCGAATAAGAGATTATGTGGATAAATTCCGTGCTTCTTATATTTTCAGTATACTACTCATAGAGGCTTTTTCCATATCGGCTAATGTATTTTGTAAGAATTTGAAAGAAGAAAGATCTAAAATTATGCCAAAACATAATTAACGAAACACAGTAGTATGGGAGGGAAACTGGCAGGAGAGATGCCGAGAGACCCGCGCTCCTACCATCTTTGGGTTTACTACTATGGTATTGCTTTGGCCGGAGGTTTAGCCTCCCAAAAGTGGGCGGAGCCCCCCAAAGGGGGCTTTCTTGTCGCTAAATCTGGCAACCTAATTCGTTAAATTTGTCCTTTTTTTATCATTTTGGGCTTTTAACCTAATTATTTTAGCATTCTGTCGATAATTCAGGTCAAGATCCCCCAACTCCGGAGAATTTTTGGGATCTTTCCCATTTGGCAGCCCTGCAGTCGAAGACAAGACGTGTGAAAACCATTTTGGATAGGTTTTTTGGAAATATTCCAGTCATGTCGGCACTGAAGCTTTGGAAATTTCCATCATTTCACTAGAACAAAGCTTGACGTGTCAAGGTTAGTTGTTTTTTAAGGTCGGTGAGACCGAATTTAAGGTCTGGGAGACGCGACTCCGAGGTCTGAGCCCTGAACTTCAGGGATTTAACCCCAAGGGGGGCGGACCCCAAAGGGTTTTTTTTGGTTCCTAGAATGTTTTAAATGATCGATAGATCATTTTTTGATGATTCCAATCGATTATCCAGCGATTACCCCTAAATCGATCTTTAAATCGTCTTTCTACGTGCTCTGGTTGGTTTATAACACAGAAAATGTAATCGAAAGAAAATAATTACAATATTTAACATTCGATTAATCGTGTAGTAGGAATGACAAACCCTACTTAACCAGATTTAGCTACTTTTCGGTCCAAATCTGGCAATGATATATTAGGCTGTAGGGGGAGGTTTGATAGCCGAAAGGCTATCAATCCGACAACAAACAGACAAAACCGAAGGTTTTGTCTGTGTTTTGATTCTTGTATTATTTTTTTATTACCGCGCGCGTGGCGCAAGAATACAACACGACACGCACTTTTTCGGCTAGGAATGATAGAAGATATTTGCTTCCAAACTTGTAAATGGTCATTGTGTGTAAAAATTAAACTGATCCCTGGCGTAGTTTTTGGTGACCGTAGGTCACCCATAAGGGGGTGCTGCCCCCTAGCGCCCATAGTCAAATTCGTCTCTGAAAAAACCAGGTTAGGCTTACGGATTGGAAATTGAATTTTGATGCTGAGCTAGATGAATGACGTAATCCGTCGAGCGGAATTACGTTCTCTGGCTGTCACCACCGTAAGGGGGGACGTAGCCCCCCGTTAAAAAATTATAAAAATGATTCATGAAGACTGAAACTTGGAGGCTGGGTTGAGAAGTACGGAGTCGGCGACGGAGACGGAAGCCGGATTCGGATTCGGAGTTGCAGGGAGCTCCCCCGGAGGTGGTCCCTCATTAAAAAAAAAGTGGAAGAAGTGCATGGAATACATTTAATTGGTAAGAAGAGAAGGAAGGAAGAAAGGAAGAGGAGAAGGAAGGAGGGAAGAAGAATGAGAAATGAGGAGAGTCTGAGAAGGAATCAGAATTGATAGTGGCACCGTGCTGGAAGCCGGTGCGTTTGCCGACCTAGTAAAACATTCATCTTAATAATATCAGATATCATTACTGTTTACATAACTGCTTCTGTACTATCATGTACATATTGTCAATTGCATTGATAGTAATGGACGATCTTTTATTTTCTAACGTTGAAGATCTTGGCATTTATATGTTCAAATCTCATTTTCTTTTTATAAACGTAACTATATATAATTTTTTGTTTCTAAGTTGATTTTGTCGATACACTTGTTTACTATTTTTTATTAAGTTTTATTTTTACATTTTATACCCGGTATTTTAAATTTCTTTTTCTAATTTTATTTTTTTTATTTTTTTTTTAAATTAATTTTTTCTAACTTATTTTTTATTTTTATTTTTTTATTTTTTTTTAATTTTTTAATTTTTATTTTTTTTTTTTTTAATAAATTTACAATTCTAACTTTTTTTTTTATTTTTTTTTTAAAATTTCAAATTTCATTTTTCTTTGATTTTATTTTAAAAAATTCAAATTCTATTTTTTTTTTTAATTTTCCTAAAAATTTCTAATTTCATTTTTTTTTTTAATTTTATATTCTTTTTTTTTTAATTTTTTTAAAACTTTTTGTTTTGTTAAATTTTTTTTATACTTTTCATGTTTATAAGTAAAAAATTACGTTTTTACATACCCTAAGCAGTAATCACTAAATCACAACATCACCATTCAGCCACCCTCCTGACATGTTGTGATCTATTGATCTATTGATCTATTGATTCTCTTTAGTATAATAAATATTGATTTAAAGGTCAAATTTTCTTTACTAAATTGTCATGTTTTACATCCTCTAAAGCAGTAAATCAGTAAATCAAATCCACAATCCACTCACCCTCTTGTCCGTTGTGATCTATTTGATGCTACTTGATCTATTGATCTACTTTGATCTTATTGACTATTGATCTATTGATTAAGGTCACATTTTTTAACTAAATTTGTTCATGTGTTTACATACCCTTAAAGCAAGTCAATCACGTACATCGAAACAGTTCATCCACTCTACTCCTCTTTTGTCCATTTGTGATCTATTTGATCTCTCTGATCTTATTGATCTATTTATGCTATTGATTATTGATTAAGGTCAAATTTTCACTAAAAATTGTAACGTTTTTACATACTAAAGCAGCAGTAAATCAGTAAATCAAACCACCATCACCACTCTACATCCTCTTGTCCATGTTGTGATCTAGTTGATCTATGTGATTTCTATTTGAATCTAACTTGATCTATTGTCTGATTGATTAAGGTCAAATTTTCAACTTAAATTGGTAACGTTTACATACCCTCATAAGCCAGTAATAGTAATCAAGCCACCCTACATACCCTCCTGTCCAATCATGATCTATGTATCTATTGATTCTATTCGATTCTCCTATTGATTAAGGTCAATTTTTTACTAAAATTGTAAAACGTTAATATTGGCCTGTAAAGCAGTAAATCACTAAATCAAAACCACTATCCAACTTCCCCTCCTGACCATTTGGTGACCTATTGACTATTGATTCTATTGATTAAGTCACTATCTTCGAGTGTCATTTTGGATAAACTAACATAAATCAAGTTTTTTATACAAAGATCAAACAATATATGCTAAAATAACAATGTCTTCACATTATAAAGCTAACATGGCGTAACATGACTATGAAAATAATGTAACAAAGACAAACTATACATCTTACGCCGCCTGTTATAAACTGTAACATTAACAAAGTTCCACACTTAACATGCGTAAAGTAACTAACATAACAAACCAAAACGTAATTATTCACACTTTTGTCAACATATCTCTAACTATGAACGATGTTATTTAGCACTAGGCAACATGGTAATAATTAAGTAAAAATTTTCATCACAACAGTGGGTTAATATATCATACTGAATCAACGAATAATACCTCTAACATAATAAGGTTCCACATAAATAAGCTAACATGATGTAACATGAAAACTAAGAAAATTAATGTATAACTATCAACGTAACACAACAACTTCAGACAGTAGTCCAAAGTGAAAACATATTCTAAGTAATAAACTTGATACTACTAAAGTAAGTAGCATGGTATGCAAAACGTAACCTAATCTTACTTTTTTTCAAACCTTATCTCTAACATAACGATGATCATCTAAAAAAAAAGTTATTTGATACAGATTGTCTAATCAATCTCATCTCATTGCATCTTCAATGAACAAAATCTTGTGCTAACATAACACTCGTTTCACATTTAATAAAGCTAACATAGCATCATGGATGAACTAGGAAAATAAATGTATCAGGACGACAAACCTACACCAACAGATTTTACACACAAATAAACTGTTAACATTAACAAAGTTCCAGACTTACCACAGCGTAAAGTAACTAACTTTACATACAAAACGTACACCTATTTATACTTTTTTCAAAACATATCTCTAACATATTAAGTTAATCTTACTTGACACAGTAACATTTATCAAAAAATGTGTCATAACTATACCTAACCCTCATAAACCTAACGAGTAAAGAAGAATAAAGTAAAGTTTTTAGGCTTATCTCTTTTTTTAGACTCCGCCTCTTTTCAGAAAATACCACTCTAAACATGAAAAATGATTTATGCTTAAGCCATATTTGCCTAAAGTGATGCAATACTTATTATATTTTACCCCTGGCAAGATATACTAGCAATGTAGCAGTCGCCATTGCGGTTTACGATTTAATATATAACTGAACACTTCGTTTGGGAATAACGAGAACTCCTCGTAAGATATCAACAACTAAAGCGTAGAGATGCGCGAAGATGTCACCAGTATCAACACTGAAGAAAACTAGTCCTAGCTGAAAAATAGTTTGTATAAACATGCCTTAAATGTAATGGTTCTTTTCTTCAACCAATCAGAAGAAAAGTAAACAAGAAAACGACGCACGAACGAACCATGTCAACTCAAAAAGGGTATATATTCTTCGTTAGGCAACTAACAACAACAACAACACAACAACAACAACAACAACAACAACAACAACAACAACAACAACACAACAACACCAACAACAATTAACGTAGTACAAAAAATACGTGTCTTTATACTAGCTAACCAACCCGTATATGTGCTAACGTAAGCAGTGTTTTCACATTAATAAAGCTAACATAGCACTGCCAGAACTAAGAGAATATATTGTACAATGGCAAAAACCTGACCCACCTTACGCACGAATAAGCTACTTAACATTAGCAAAGCTCCCGCGCTTAGCAACAGTAACTACATAACACTTCATAAAAACGTAACCTATTCACCACTTTGTTCAGGCATATCTCTAACAATCCAATGTTAATTTTTGACATTAACAATTCGTAATATTTAACATATAATTTTAGCATAACCATGTCTAAGCATCATACCGACTAAACAAACAAATATATTGGCTATATGTAACCGATTTTTTACATCACTTCATAATATTTAACAAAATTCAGCATAACCTCGTCTAAATATCATAAGCCCAAACGATATTAATTGCAAATATGAATCAAAGTTTTTAACCCCGAAGCATAACAATAAATAATTAAAAAAAATTTATCATAACTAATATAGCATAATAATGTTCTTTGAATAAAATATCACCAGTAAAGAGGTATCTTCACTGATTTTAAAAGCGTAAATCAGTAATATCAGTAAATCAAACCACTCCATCTGCTACTCCCCACCCACCCCTTCCGTCTATGATCTAATCGACCAATTGATTCCGGTCATATTTCGAGTATCATTTTGGATCACACCAACAGGTAAAGACGTATTATTAACAAAATCCCTTAACAAAGTTGACAATCTATCACGATACCAGCATCTTCGAACCTATGAATTGACATGCTATCTTCGTCAACGTGTCACACGTGCTCTAGTATACATCATTTGAAGCTAGAATAAACGTAGACAATTAGCAAAATTTCTTGGGCAAACCTAACATTACTCAACAAAAACTTAAACTAGGCTCACGTTTCTAACCATCATCGTCGAGGTAACACAGTAAATATCTTACAAAACTTCATCTTTTCTCTACCAAAGTCAGTGTAATTTGCACCCTGGTATAGGTAAATATTTTAACATACGTACTAATTTACGAATACAGGTTTTTCATTAACCAAGAAGTAATCTAAGCAACACACCACCTCCCGAAAACCCAAGGGGGGATGCGCCCTGAAAAGGGTTGTCAAAATACTTGAGAGGGAGGATCAACCGAAGGGGGTTAAGCGGCCTTTGGGCTCAGCCCGAAGGGCTGAGGCGCTTACCCTCCTTCGAGGGGTATGCCCGCTTTACACCCCTTCGGGTGAATCCCCTCTCAGATTTAACACCTTTCCAGGGGCCATCCCCTTGGTTTTCTCTCGGAAGGTGGTGTGTTGCTTTAGATACTCTTGTTATGATGAAACTGTTTATTCTTAAGTAGGTACTGTTATGTTATAATATTACTATACAGGGTGAAATAACACTGGATTTGTAGAGAAATGATGAAGTGTTTTGTAAAGATATTAGCTGGTTACCTGAACATGAATAGTGTTAGAGCGTGAGCCTAGGTAAGTTTTTGTTGAGTAATGTCAGGTTTTGCCCAGATATTTTGCTAAAGTCCTACGTTTATTCAATAGTTCAAATGATGTTACTAGCTAGAGACGTGTGACACTTGACGAAGAATAGTGTCCAATTCATAGTTTCGAGATGCTGGGTATCCTTGATAGATTGGGTCCGCTTGTTAAGGATGTTTTGTTAGATAAGTGACTCTTTTACATGTTGCTGACTCCAAAATGATCTCGAAATGTGACTGAAGTCAATAGGTCGTATAGGATCAATAGACGGGTGGATTGGTAGGGGACTGCAGGAATGGGATGGTTGATTTACTGATTTACTGATTTACTGTTTTAAAATCAGTAAAGTATTACAGCTTTACTGTGATATTTTATTCAAAGAACTTATTTTTATGTTATTCAGGATAAATTTTTTTTATTTTTAATGATTAATTGACTTATTACTTGTGATTGATTGCAATTATTCGTATGGGCTATGTATATTTAAAAGACGATACTAGATAAGTGTATTAAAATGTATAACGAAATAATCAATAAGTAATGTACGCAATATCTTTTTTGTTAGTATTTGATATTGTATTTATTATTCAAGACTTAAGTCACTAACACATGCGATGTTTAAAATAATAATTACCTCTTAAATTATTTTTCATAATTGCAGTGGATAAATGCAGTTTCGTCTAGTTAAAATTCGAGTCCTGATTGGTGGCAAGTGTTTTTCTTTCAAAATGTGAGATAGTCAAGGTGTGTCAGGTTTTTGCCATTGTACAATATATTCGTTTGTTCTGGTATGCTATGTTAGCTTTATGTGAAAAACACTGTTACGTTAGCACATATACGTTGGTTAGTATAATATAGAAGAACTTATTTTGTACTACGGTTATTGTTGTTGTTGTTGTTGTTGTTGTGTTGGTTGTTGTTGTTGTTGTTCGTTGTTGTTGTTGTTGTTGTTGTTGTTGCCTAACGAGAATATATACCCTTTTTGAGTTGACATGGTTCGTTCGTCGCGTCGTATTCTTGTTTACTTTCTTCTGATTGATTAAAGAAAGAATCTCATTACCTTTAAGGGATTGTTTATACACTATTTTCTTCAGTAGATAGTTTTTTCTCAGTGTTGATACGTGACATCTCGCCGCATCTCTACGGCTTGTTGTTGATATCTTCACGAGGAGTTTTGCGTTATTCCGCAACAGAGTGTCATTTATATTTAATCGTAAAACCGAATGGCGACTGGCTACATTGCTAGTATACGTTCTGGCAGAGGGTCAAATATACAAAGTATTGCCATCACTTTATGCATATGGTTTAAAGCATAAATCATTTTTCATGTTTAGCGTTGGTATTTTCTGAAAAGAGGCGTAGTCTAAAAAAAGAGATAAGCCTAATAACTTTTACTTATTCTCCTTACTCGTTAGGTATTATGAGGGCTAGGTGTGGTTATGACACATTTTTTGATAAATGTTACTGTGTCATGTAAGATAACGTTATATGTTAGAGATATGTTTTGAAAAAGTATACATAGGTTACGTTTTGTCATGTAAAGTTAGTTACTTTACGCTGCGGTGTTAAGTCTGGAACTTTGTTAATGTTAACAGGTTTTTATTTGTGTGTTATGTTGTGTTAGGTTTGTCGTTGTACATTAGTTTCCTAGTTCTGGTAATGCTATTGTTAGCTTTATTAATGTGAAACATTGTTATGTTAGCATGATCTTTGTTGATCAGTATGATAATCGGACAAGGTTATGATACATTTTTGCTAAATTTTAGTGGTTAGTGTTAATTAACATCGTTATGTTAGGAGATATATTTTGAATAAAGTAAGATTAGGTTACGTTTTTGCATGCAACATGCTAGATTACTTTACTGGTGTTTAAGTGTGCGTGACTTTTGTTAATGTTAACAGTTTTAATCGTGTGTAAGTTGTGTTAGGGTTCTGTCTTTGTACATTACTTTTCTTAGTTCATGTTACATCATGTCTTAGCTTTTATTGATGTGGAAACCTTATTATGTTAGAGTACATATTATTCGTTGATCAGGTATGGGATATTAACCACGTTGTGATAAATTTATACTTAAATTATTACCATGTTTTAGTGTAATAATTCGGTTATGTTAGAGTATATGTTTGACAAAAGTGTGACAATAAGTTACGTTTTTGGTTGTTGTGTTAGTTAGTTAACTTACTGATGTTAGTGTGGAACTTTGTTAATGTTAACAGTTTATTAGGGCGTAAGATGGGGTTAGGTTGTCTTTGTACATTATTTTCATAGTTCATGTTCGCCCATGTTAGCTTTATTAAGTGTGGAAGACATGTTATGTTAGCAGTATATTGTTTTGTCCTTGTATAAAGAACTCTGATTTTATGTTTTGTTTCATCCAAAATGACACTCGGAAATTGTGACTTAAATCAATTACCGATAATAGATCAATAGGTCACAATGGTCGAGGAGGGAAGTCTGGATAGTGGTTTGAATTTAGTGATTTACGCTTTTAGGGTAATGTAAAACGTTACAATTTTAGTAAATATTTGACCTTTAATCAATAGATCAATAGATATATAGATCAATATATAGTTCAATAGATCATGATTGGACCGGAGGGTAGGTGTTGGTGGCCTTGATTTACTGATTTCTGCTTTAGGGTATGTAAAACGTTCAATTAGTGAAAAATTTGACCTTAATCAATAGATCAATAGAATCAATAGATCAATAGATCAATAGTATAATAGATCACAAATGGACAAGAGGGTGAGTGGATGGTGGTTTGATTTACTGATTTACTGCTTTAGGGTATGTAAAACGTTACAATTTTAGTGAAAATTTGACCTTAATCAATAGATGCAATAGAGTCAATAGAGTAAGATCAATGGAGATCTAATTAGATCAAATAGACCCAAATGGACAAGAGGTGTGAGTGGATGATGGTTTGATTTACTGTTTACTGCTTTGGGGTATGTAAAACATGGACAATTTTAGTTAAAAAATTGTGACCTTAATCAATAGATCATCGATCAATAGATCAATTAGAAATATGATCAAATAGAATCACAACTGGACAAGAAGGGTGAGTGGATTGTGGTTTGATTTACTGATTTTACTGATTTAGGTATGTAAAACATGACAATTTTGTAAAAAATTTTGACATTTTTTTAATAGAATCATAGATCAGTAGATCAAATAGATCAATAGATGCCATAGATCAGCCAATGGACTAGAGGCTGAGTGGAATGGTGATTTTGATTTAGTGATTTAACTGCTTTAGGTAATTGTAAAGAACGTAACTTTTTTACGTTATAAATAAAAGGTATAAAAAAATTAACAAAACAAAAAAGTTTTAAAGAAATAAAAAAAAAAATAATAAAAAATAAAAAAAATTAAAATTAAAATATTTAGAAAATGCTAAAAAAAAATAAATAAGTTTAAAATAAAAAATAAGTTGAGTATAAATGTAAAATAAAGACTTATGAAGCAAGAAACAATAAAAAAAAACAAGTTAGAAAAGATAATTTTTTAAAAAAAAAAATAAAAAATAAAAAGAACTCCACAAAAAATCCTAAAAATAACAAAGAATAAAAAAATAATAGGCAACAACAAAAAATAAATTAAAAAAAAAAATAAAAAAATAAAAATTATAATTAATAAAGTTCAACACCCAGTTATTTATTATTATTTGAAAAACTTATATAAAAATAGTAAACAGTATATGTGAAGTTTCAACTTGGAAAAAAAATTATATTATGGTTAACGTTTATGAAAAAAACAAAATGACGATTTGATAAGATAGAGAATTGTTAGTCCTTCCAACGTTTTAGAAATTAAAGGTTATCTTCTTTGCAAGATGCAATGCAATTGACAATATGTACATGATAGAAAAGAAGCAGTTATGTAAACAGTAAAATATAGTTTGTATTTTAAATGAAATGTTTACGGAAAAAAAACGTGAACGGCATCCAGCATTCCGGTGCCACTATCAATTCTGATTTCCTTTTCATCTCTCTGATGTATTTTGGATCTCGTGCTTTCCCATCTTCTCTTTCCTACCTCCTTTCTTCCTTCTTCTTTCCTTCTTCCCTCTTGTTTTGCTTCCATGCGATTAGCTTCTTCTTTTTTTCGGAAGGTACCCCACTCGGGGGGTCCCGTGACTGCCGATCCCGAAGTCCGCGGTTCGTCTCCGTCTCCGACTTTCCGACTCCTACCCAAGCCTCCAAGTTTCAGTCCTTTATGATCATTTTTTCAATTTTTTACGGGGCGTAATCGTCCCCCTTACGGGGTGACTGCAGAGGAAGCTAATCTCGTTCCTGAGAAGATTACGTCATCATATAGCTTGCATCCAAATTTTAGCCCCAATGTCGTTAACGCCTATACCTGGTTTTCAGGACGAATTTGACCTTGGCGCTAAGGGGGGCAGCACCCCCCTTAGGGGTGACCTACGGTCGAACCAAAACTCGCCAGGGATCAGTTTATTACATACAATGACCATATAAATGACCATATACCAAGTTTGAAGCATATATCTCTATTCCTTCCTTAGCGAAAAAAGTGCGTGTGTGTGTGTACGCACGCGCGCGTAATAAAAAAATAATAACAAACACACAGTTACAAACTTCGGTTTTTCGTCTGTTTGGTCGGATTGAAAGCTCCTTCGGGCTATCAAATCCTCCCTAAGCTAATATATCGTCTATTCATTTTATAGAAAAAGAGGTGCCTCCGGGATGGGGTACCTTGACTACACGCGATAATTGAAGTGTTGAATTATGTGTAATTATTTTCTTTCGATTACATTTTTCTGTGTTATAAACCAACTCAGAGCAGCGTAGAAAGGAAAGATTTAAAGATCGAGTTTAGGGTAATGCGAGATCAACGAAAATCGATTGGCATCAATCAAAAATGACTTCGACTCAATTTAAGAACCTTCGTAGGAACAAAAAAAAACCATAACCCCAACCATTGTGAGAGAGCTTCCCCCCTTTTGGTGGTTAAGAATCTTGATGTTCCGCGGCTCAGAACCCTCGGAAGTCGGTAACTTCCAGACACTTTAAATTTCGGTCTCAAACCGACCCCTGAAAACAATAACCTTGACACGTCAAGCTTGAAAATCTGATGAATGATGGGAAATTTCAAGGTAGCTGCCGACATGAACTGGTATTTCTTACAAAGCCTCCGAAAACGGTCTTGCAAGTCATTGCCTGTTGACATACGGTGCTGCCAAAGGGAAAAATCCCCAAAATCCGCCGGAGTTGGGGATCTTGACCTGAATTATGGACAGAATGCTAAAAAATGTAGCTAAAAATCAAGGCGAAAATGAATAAAACAGGACAATTTGAGACGATTAGCTTGACCTTTTTCAGGAACCAAAAAGCCCCTCTGGGGGGCTCCGCCCCTTTAGGAGCGCTAACCTCCGGCCAAAAGGAATACCATATGGTAAACCCAAAGATGGTAGGAGTCGGGTCTCTCGCATTCTCCTGCCAGTTTCCTCCCTCATATACTACTAACATACTGGTTCTTCTACATTCATAATTATCGATTATTTTCTACTTTTACATATACAGAATTAAATGTTCCAGAAAAATAAAGAGAAAAAATTTAAAGCTAGTTGTTTATAAACGTTAAAAATAATATTAAATTTATATAGTTATGAACTAATTAAGGAAAATAATGTCTTTCTCTTATTATTCAAGATTATTTTATATTATTTTATTAATATAAATAAATATATTATTACAAGATATCTTGACTTTGCATAGCACGAATTGGTTTAAGCTATGTCGCATTCTCAAAATTAGAATAAATTCAATGATGGCCTATAAACTCTGGCACTAATAAGAGATTGAGTCGTTCCATTGTCGTTGTTGAATCAGTGTTTCATAAATAATTAATTTAATAATTAAGAAAAAGTTCCGGCAGAATCCAACCGGATCCTGGATGCCGGTAACCTCAACATTTATATACATTAATATATATATAATATAATATATATATATATTTATATATAATAATTATATAATATATATATATATATTATATATATATTATATATATATATTAATATATATATATATATATATATATATATTATATAATATATTATATATATATATATAGAGGAGAGAGAGAGAGAGAGAGAAGAGAGAGATGAGAGAGAGAGAGAGAGAGATAGAGGGTGATGGGAGGAATGTGCCAAACATCAAGGGTGTATTACGTAATTCATTTGAAGGAAAAAAGTTTAATGATAACATAGTCGGAATCGGAACAGGTTACGCGAGTATGGCATTAATGTACAGACACAAATAGGTATGCAAAAATGTGCCCATCGTTTTCAAAATTTGGCAACTGAGTAGACCCTTGAAAACATCGATGCGCTACGCAAAGTGTTAATTGGTAGTTACTGTCATTGTCTTTTGAGAGCAGGTGTAAATAGTTAACTGTGAATACAGTTGCTAAAGAGTGTTAATCATTGTTACTTTTCATCTGTAGGTGAACATAATTGGTTAGTTTTACACATGCTTTTCAGCGCTTACGAATGTAGAATATGTAGACATATATATACGGTATATTACATTTATGGATTATGTAATGGCAACGCGAGAGCTTCCGTCTGTAGTATCCGTCACTTTTCCTACAACGATATCCGTACACAGACGATTCGAGAAAGTGATAGTGTTCAACTACATCAGAAAGGATGGCTTGTTCGACTTAGAACAAGTAGATGATATCAATTCCGTAGTCCCAGACTTAGCTCAAAATTTCTGCCGTCTTCGAATCCCTCGCACTACTGTGTGAGAACATTGCACGCTGACGGTTATATTCATACCATGTACAAAGAATTCAATATCTTCAACAGGACGACTACGGCAAACGCCAACAATTTCTCGATGGATTCTTGCTGATTCCGAACATCCCGAGAAGCATTTTATTTACCGCATGAGTCGACCTTTACATGTTGACGGTATTAATTAAGAGTACTGACATATCATGTATGGGCTGGTAATAATATTCATCCGCTCTAACGGTTAACGCCATTCAACACATGTGGTTATTTAGATTTTCTGTGAACGTGTGGTGGTAGTGTGGGTAGTCACTTAGAAAATCAACTTATTTTGTCCAACATGTTATTTGAATGGTCTCTTACGGCGGAGTCGTACACCGGGAGAAATTTCCTTAGAAAGACGAACTAACCTAATTTTAGGAGGATGTTCCTTTGGCAATTACCGAGCTGCAAATGTGTCTACCCACGTAACGAGGTCCACGCTGCACATTTACACCACGATAGTGCTGTGGTATCTTTGAATCGAACATATCTAAACCGCTGGATAGACCTGAGGGGAACCATAGGCCTGGCCGGCACGAGTCACTTGGACCTATCTCCACTGATTATTAATATTTGGGGACACATAGAAAGTTGTCCTTGCAAGTGATGTTCTGATAATAATCGAAACGATTACACATAATATTTACAATGTTGCTTGATGAAATTATGGCTGAATCCTCCAATACTGGAGGAATGCGATGTGCAAAATCATTTCTAGATCGCCGTCGCAATCATTCGGTATTCAGGCCCGCCGGTTGATTCATTTTGAACATGTCCATGGTAGCTTCTTCATGTATTATGCTCATACTCTAACTGTTGTGGAGAATAAATGGTGTCTTTTTTTCGGATTTAATATCATCTTCACTTTCATTAACCCGTACTCGCTCCTCTCTAAGAATAACCTATGTTGGTTAATTCCATACATATTATCCACTGTATTAACATCCGTCTGGTACTACAAAACTCATAACTTTTATAACGGAGGTGCACATTGCATTTACCTAATTTTTTGTTCGCTCCATACGCGCATAACTCACTACCTTCCGATTTGCGACCTACTTTGATATCGCTTTTTCTTCAAAATGACTTACGTAATACAACCTTTTGAAGCTTGGCTATTCCTTCCGGAAACACCCTATTATATATATATATATTAATATAATATATTCATATATCATATATAATAATATATATTATATATATATAATTAAATATATATATATATGATAATATATATAATATATTTTATATCTATATTATATATATATACTATAATACTATTATTATATATATATATATATAATTATATATAAATATATATATATATATATATATATATAATATATATATATATATTATATGTATATATATATATATATATTATTATTAATCTATATATATATTATAATATATATAATAATATCATACTATATATATAATAATATATATATATATTTGCTCTTAACT
>JABUQX010047132.1:0-5000 GCA_015478945.1 Trachelipus rathkii
AAAGGAGAGAGATTCGCGCAACTAAAAGATTGGACGCAGCATTCCAGCAAAAGTATTGCTTTTCGCCCGTAGTCCTGTTTGTAGTTTTAGAGATTATTGGATTCGTGCTCTTCTAGAGGGCTTAATGACTCTAGTTATATATATTATATATTGTATATATTATATATAATATATATAATATATAAATATAATATGTAGTATAAGTATATATATATATATATATATATATATATATATATATATATATATATATATATATATCATATAATAATATATATATATATATATAATTATAATACATAGTTATATATTAGGGATGTAGCCGATACCAGAAAAGATGGCCGATACGCGATACCGATTCCGAATACTCTAATTTTTTTAGGTGCCGGATACCGATACCGAGTACGCGATTTACCGTATAGCGTTTTAATTATATTAATTATAATAAATACATACGTAATAAAAATAGAATCATTTGTGTACCTCCTAGGCCAACGTGATCGAAGATTCAGCATTCCCTGTACAAAAACCAAATACTTAGTCCATTTATATTATCATAATTTGGTTGTGCCCAAGTATATTTATTTATAAATTAAAAATAGTAATTTTTAAGGGAATAATAAATCGCACAAAAAAAATATTATAATCAACTGTTTTATGTATGTTTGTGTTTATTCAAAAAAAATATTCCATTTCCATTTTCCAGTAAGCATTAACAAAGTTTAGCTTTACGCTTTTAATGTTTTAAATACATGGGTTTAGTAAGAAGATTCTTTAACTAGCTACCATATAAAGAATAAAAATTAACTTGAACAGAAGATGACTCAAATTTAATCAGCTGAAAAGGGATAAATAAAAAAACGCCTATTTACTCAAACATGACATTAATAATATAACTCCCTTTTAAAGATAAAGATACATATCATTTCATTTACTCAATTCAAAAAAATTCACAAATGTGATGCAAATAAAACATAAAGCTTTCACTATTATCTGGCGAGACCTGTTTCTTTTTTGGGTGTTTACATTCCTACCCACCTACACTAAAAATACCCTCGCTCTCGACTGATAAAGAGGTGCTGATAATTATTTGGCCTGCAAGCACTGATAATAATGTAAAACCCTTGGCCCATTTTCATGCCACTCGCTTGAAAGGATTCTTCTCTGTTAAGGCAGCAATCTCCATGTTTTCCGTAGAGCCTAATTCTCCTCTTTCACACAGATTGCAGAATTTGAATTATCTTTGCTCATCTTGATGACCTGTCTCTTTCAGATTTTCGAATGAGGTTCCTTGGGTGTGATTTCTTTGAAGGTGAAATGAGATGTCAAGGCAATTTCGGCCATTGAACTTATCAAAAGTATTCTAACAATATCCAAATCCCTCATCTTCAGAAAGGTTTATTTGCTGAAAGCCACTCATTGCGTCCCCTAATCAGTGCTGTCAAGGGGTGCAGATAATGGCGGCTTCCACTTGATGTGAATCTTTTTTTTTTTTTTTTTTTTTTTCAAGCGAGCAAGCTCCTCAGGTTATGCATTTAAAATTCTTCAAGCAGTGGTTCACGTCGAGATGCCATCTGTGGGGTTCCAGCTAGCTTTAATGTACATTCCTTATTAGAACCTTTTATTTAATTTTAATTTTTTACAGTTGGTCAACCCCCCCTCATCGGACGAACCCTATTCAACGGAGGGGTGGTGTTGAAACGCCCTCAAATAATTCCATCTAATCGCAAACTTACGCCAAGATGAGCACAGACAGCAGGCTTTAACAGTGAGGGATGATTAATATTGAGTAGGAACCAGCAGAGTGATGTGAAGAGTAATTCCACAGAAACAGAGGTGGCAAGGAAGAGAATAGAAGCACCGCAAGGCGAACTAGTCTGGAGTTTACTAGATGATCAACACAAAACTCATGTGCTGAACAGCACCCCTTGTGCTACGACGGCGTCGTAAAGGTTGGGGACGCGAGTGAAAAGTTTCCATCTAGCAGCTTGCCCGCTACAGTACCTATAGAAAAGGATAAAGCACCAACGATCGCGCCGCCGCAAATATGAAGGGTCAAGTGAACTAGAAGTACAGGACAGTTTATAAGTCTTTGGCCTTTGAGCTCTTTGACTCGACCCTATCCAAAAGTGGTAATAGGTGGAGTAAACTGAGAAGAGGAAAAAAAGTCTCGCAGTCCAAACAGAGAACTTCCAGTTTCTTGGAGGCCGCCCTAGCAACCATTATGATTTGAGGTTTTCAATACATTTTTTTGTTTATGTTAAAGGCAATGATGTTATATTGGTCACAGGAGAGACGAGAAGAATCTCGTCCATCGAAGAGATAGGAAACGTTAGATGCTCTTAGAGAGGAGATCTTGTGAAGTTGGGTATTTTATAAGAATTAAATTTTTAAGCTTGAAGACGAAACCAACCCTGAAATTCTATCCAGACAGCGAAGAAGTAGAATCGGAAAGATTATACGGCGAAAAAAAGGCAATTCTGTGAGTAAAAGAGGGAGCAGGAATTGATAATGAGTTTGAAGAATGAATGGTCGAGTCATCGGCTATAACGTGAGTTGGTGAAAAAAAAAAATCAATGAAGGGTTTTTTAAACGAAAAAAAATTTTGTGCAGGTGGGGAAAAACGAAAAATTCAATTTGGAAAAAAAAAAAAAAAGAAAGCAGGAATAAAGTAGGAGATAAACAGAACCCTGAGGAACAACACCACAATTGACAGAAAAAAAAGAAGTCAGCCCATCAACAACTAGCCGATATGGGCGATTTGAAAAGAAAAGCCTAAGACACTAAGTATAGCAAGAAGAGAAAGAAAGGAACCCAAAGGAAGGGAGCTTGGAGAGCAGTGGACGCGTGCCAGACGCGGTCAAACTCTTGGATATGTCAAGCTCCGCCACCAACCAACGTCTTCCCGTTGTTCCTAAGGGCGGAAAACCACTAAATCTGGTTAAATTAGGAAAGTATGTCTGCCAGTTAGATTTTTCCCCTTTCTGAAGCAACCGAAAAGCCTGTACTGGTAATCGGAAAGAAGGGAATGGGATACTATCCAGATGCTCTAAGAAGTGAGAGTTGAGAAGGTTTTCAAAGATCTTAGAAAGAATACAAATTAGAGCTATAGGGCGATAGTTAGAAGAATCTTATCTGCTTTCCTTTCTTTGGAATAAGTTGGACATATGCACGCTTCGAATACAGAGGTAAAGTGGTAATATTGAGGCTTAGAGAGTATAATTGAAAACCGAGGGGGAGGGTCAGCACGGAAGCACACTTCTTCAAAACTCGGAGAGGAATGGACATCATCTGGGCACCCACCTCCAAACGTTCATAGATTTCAAGAGCCCATGCACCAGATCAAATGAAATTACAGGTAAAGCTATCGGCACACCTGAAAGGAAAAAAAGTAGGAGGAAGAAAATTGCCAGAATCGTCCAGGGTTTAGCTAAGAGGAAAACAGGAGTCCAAAGAGATCATGGCCTTTCAGTTGGAGTAAATTACAACTAGAATCATCGAGAGCGAATAAATAGAAGAGGAAGGATGATTTTAATCACGATGTCGTGTTAGAAAGTTTGGCTTTTGAGCAAGAGGCACAGAGAGAATTTGTCAGTAGGAGAGAGCCAAGGAAGTCAGCGTCACTGTTCGATTGTAATGAAAGTCCCTGTTTAGCTAGACTAATATTATCCCTGCAACGATAACAAGCTGAATAAAAATTAGCAAGATTGATAGGAGAACGAGATTTTTTTCCAACTCTCGATATGCACTATCTCTAGCATGAATGGCCAGAAAAGAAGCACGATCGAACAATGGATTTTGAGGAGAAAAAGATTTAGTCCAGAGGAATGAACCTGCTCATCCCATCAAAAATTACAGTTCCCAGTTTGGCAGAAGCCTAAGCGTCTTCAGAGTCAAAGCAGTCACTTCCAATTATAGTTAGCGTAGAACCAACGCAATGCCCTCCCCAATCAACAGTGCCAGAAAACCCGCATAGGCAGGATGAGATGTTGGAAGAGAAGTATAAAATATAAGAGATTATAGGTTGTGGTTAGATTTAACCGATACAGGAGCGCAAGGTGGTGTATTTATAGAGAAAAGGACATCAGTGGTGCAAACATTAGGCACAGTATGTTCAAAGAGATCGGTGGGACGATCCGGGAATGTGTGTAAGGTTCTTTAATTAGTTACTTTCCATGATCGGTTGAGAACACTACTAAATGGCTTTCGCTTCCTCCCCACTTAAAGTCATATGGAGAGGAACCATCACAATAGTTGTATACACTTGAAATCCCCTAAATAGAGACCTCAGTATTTGGATGAGATATAACAGTCTAGTGATAAGTAGTAAGGTAATCAAAAAAGTCATGAAAATCTGTTCTGTTAAGAGAACAGTATCAGAAGCATAAGATTATTGTAGTAGAAGGAAGAAAGATTTTAAGCCACAGAACATCGAAGTTAGGAGATTCGAGATTCCCGAGACGTGTTATAGGAGTATTTATATTTACATAGGCACATACTCCACCTTCAGAATGTAAAATTTAATGAAATAAATTAATATTTTTGATATATTAAACGAGTTGAACGGATGAATTCTTATCCATTCTGGGTCTCAGCACGCTTTGGTTAGAGTTAGAGATGTGATATTCCATGGATGCAAAGTTAGAGTGCAAGCCATTGACTGTTCGTAAATACAAAGAAAGCCAACGCGTGTGCAACATCTGCTTATCCTTACACGCAAAAGCACACACACACACAACCACACACACACCACCACACACAACACACACACACCTACACACCCACACACCAAAAAAAAAAACACAACAGAAACAAATAGACAAAAACCAAAGGAGAGAATGAGGAATAAATTTATCGTAACGTTAACAACCCTAAATTTAAAAGCCTGTAATTTTAAAACGGTACACTAATCCTACAGCAATATTCTAAACATATGAAATAATCAAGTTTAAAAACACTCCGCACTCAACGCTCTCACGAAATTAACGTAAACAAAAAAA
>JABUQX010047132.1:20000-32500 GCA_015478945.1 Trachelipus rathkii
GAAAGAATTAGAAGTAATACTGGTAGGGATTGGTGTTAGACTGATAAAGAATGGAAGAGAGTGGAAGGTGCCCTGCTTATTATAAGCTGATGATTTGGTTATGTGTGCCAAATCTGATGAAAGTTTGAAAGTACTGGTAAAGGAGTTGGCAGAGTGTGTAAAAGGATGGGTTTGAAAGTAAATATAGATAAGAGTAAGGTGATGGTAATGGGTGAGGAGAGTTAGCGGTGTAAAATCATGTTGGATGGTGAGCAATTGGATCGAATATATGAGTTTAAATATTTAGGTGTTTTGAATGCAAAGGTACTAAGTCTTGAGTGCGCTAGCGTTTTGCATGAGTATATGTTGTTAACATTACCATACCATACATTAACGGTGTTAATGTATGGTAGTGAAACTATGGTGTGAAATAAGACTAAGGTTAAATTTGTTCAGATGGACGATCTTAGGGGTGTGTTAGGTGTAAGAAGAACTGATAAATGGATGAATGAACGTGTTAGGGAGTTGTGTTGTGTGAAGAAAGGTGTAAATGATAGAAAAGATGAGAGTGTATTAAGATGTTTTGGTTATATGGAAAGGATGGGGTGATATTCGGTTAGTTAAGCGTATGTATAGTAGTGAGTGTGCTGGGAATCGACCGGCTGGTAGACCGATGAAAAAATAGATTGAGTTACTAAATGAATGTCTGAAGGAAAGAAATGTAAGTTTGGCAGAAAGGTGCATAGCAGGAGTGAATGGCTGTTTTGTGAAGGGATATGATTGTGGGACTGGCCCAGGGGATAAACCCTACATTGACAAGATAGCACAGTGAGGCTCCGTCGCTATCTTGTGAAGCCCTTGGGTGTCTTCTTACTGCAATTGGCTCTCACTTAATTGTATGATGAGATTTTAGGGAGAAGGATATACTTTTAAATTACGTCATGTTCTTCTGCTAACTTCTCTGTTCCCGGTGTATGTTACGCACCTCACCTCTAATATATATATATATATATATATATATATATATATATTATATATATATTATTATATATATATATATAATATATATAAAATGATATATATATATATAAATATATATATATATATATATAATATATATATATACACTGTATATATTAAGCTATGCTCGCCCTTATATATTTATGTATCTTGGTATAATACCCTGGGTTGCTTTAAGGTTACATATGACGATGCACTACATTAAAAACACTTTAACTAAATTAAAACAATTTAAAATTCCATCTAATTACAATTTTCGACATTTTTGTCCTTTTCAATAATGTAACAATCGTAGTGGCAAATTAATTATTATTGTTAATTAATTGTAACATTACTTGAAAAAAGAACAAAAATGTCGAAAATTTTAATTAGATGGAATTTAAATGTTTTTAATTTATTAAGTTGTTTTTAATGTAGTGCATCGTCATATGTAACCTTAAAGCAACCAGGTGTTATACCAAGATATATATAATATATATATATAATATATATAATATATATATATATATATAAATATATAATATTATATATAAATATATAATAATATATTATATATATAAATATTATTTTTAAAGCTGTCCACACCACTCACGGGCAGAGCCCTCGTTCAAGAGGGGGTGTTTGCACGGCCTCAAAGTCAAACAACTAAGAATTACGCAGATGAGCACTAGACGCATGGCCCTTTGAAGTGGGGAGACTTAAATTCAGCAGGAAACCACAGAAGATGGAAGAGAATTTCCATCAGAACAGATGTGGCAGGAAAGAAGGAAGACCGCAAGCGAACTAGCCTGAGTTACTAATATCAACACAAAACTCTATGTGCCGACACAGCACCCCTAGTTCTACGATGGCGACGTAAAGGTGGAGGAACGCGAGTGATAAGCTCCCTCGAGCACCTGCCGCTGCGGACCTATAGAAAAGAGAAAAGCCCCAACATCGCGCCGCAAAGATAGAGGGTCATGGGAACTGGACAAGTACAGAAACAGTTTATAAGCCCTTTTGGCTTTTGGACTCGACCCTATCCAAAACCGGGTGAAACCAGAGCCCCCCAGATGATGAGAGCAGTCCTCCATACAAGGGCGGATGAAGCCTTGTATAGCTGGAGTAACTGACAAGAGGAAAAAAAGTCTCGCAGTCTAAACAGAAACTCCCAGTTCTTTGGAGCCCCGCCCTAGCAACCGTTGTGATGTAAAGTTTCCAAGACATTTTTTTTGTTTAGGTTAACCAAGGATGTTATATTGTCAACAGGAGAAGACGAGAGAACCGCGAAAGAGATAGGAAAGTTAAAAGGTGTCTTAGAGAGGGAGATTGTAGAAGTTGAGTTTTAAAGAATTGAATTTCACAAGGTTCAGACGACCCCACCCGGAAATTCTATCCATAAAGGATCAGCGAGAATAGAATCGAAAAGATTAAGACGTGAGAGGCAATTCTAGACGTAAAAGAAGGAGCAGAATTGAAATGAGTTGACGAAGGAAGGGCCGAGTCATCGGCATATGAGTGAAAAGAGTTAGATGTGCAGGTAGGAAGATCATTAATGAAAAGTAGGAATAAGTAGGAGATAACAGACAGAACCTTAGGAACACCACTATTGAAAGAAAAAGGAAAAGAAGTCGCCCCCATCAACAACAGCCGAAATTGAGCGATTTGAAAGAAAGCTAAGACATAAGTAAGCAAAGAAAAGGAGGAAACCCAAAGGAGGGAGCTTTGAAGAGCAGTGACGCTTTGCCATAGCCCCGGTCAATATGCCTTTGGATAGTCAAGCGCCACCAACGCAAGTCTCCCGTAGTTCCAACAGCGAAAAACCATAAATCAGTAAAGAATAGGAAAGTAATATCGCTCAGAGACCTCGAGCGCGCGAATAACGCCCGTACTGGCGATCGGAAAGAAGTGAATGAGATTTCAGATGATCTAAGAAATGAGAAGTTGAGAAAGTGAGTTTCAAAGATCTTAGATAGAATTACAAGTAAGAGCTATAGGGCGATAGTTAGAAGATCAGAGCGGCTTCCTTTTTTTCGGAATAAGTTGGACATGTGCGTGCTTCCAACATTGAGGAAAGTGCTAGTATTGAGAACAAGAGAATATAGTTGAACGACGGGCGGGGATAGCACGGAAGCACACTCCCTCAAAAACTCGGGGAAATGCCATCCGGCCACCCGCCTTCCTAACGTTCATAGATTCAGGAGCCCAGCACTCGATCGAATATAACACAGGCAAAGCAAAGCATAGGACACCTGAAGAGGAGAAGGAGAGGAGGAGGAATGCCAGAATCCTCCAGGGTTGAGTTAGAGGAAAATAGGAGGCCGAATAGAATTGGCCTTTTCAGTTGAAGAATTAGCAACAAAACCAACAGATAGCGAATAAGAGGCGGAAAGACAGATTTACAGAAGTTGTTAGAGATGTTAATACTATATATATATATATATATATATAATAATTATATATATATATATAATATATATATAGTTATATAATTAATATTATATATATATAATATTTATAATATATATAATATATATATAATACTATATATATTATATAGTATACTATACTATATAAATAATATTATAATTATATATAGTAATATATATAATATGTATATATATATATATATATAATATATATATATCCGTATATATAATATATATATTATAATATATATCATATATATATAATATATATATATATAATATATAATATATTATATATATATATATATATATATACATATATATAATATATATATATATATATATATATATTATATATATGTTTATATATATATATATAATATAAATAATATATATATATTATTATATATATATAATATATATAATATATATATATATATATATATATATATATATATATATATATATATATATATATATATAGTACCTATATATTAATTGAACAGATAGAAACGAAATATGCAGACGGAACACCAGCTATAGATGAGGAAATGGAAGTTTGTACTTTCTTTGACGATGAAAACATCTGCAAAAACTTTACCACCGACAGCAATGGCGTTTTACAATTCGTAATTCCTTCACAAATACGGAACGTTGTTGAGGTAAATTATTATTATTATTATTATTATTATTATTATTATTATTATTATTATTATTATTATTATTATTATTATTATTATTATTATTATTATTATTATTATTATTATTATTATTATTATTATATTTTTCTATTATTTTTATTATTTTTTTATTATTTTTTATTTTTTTTTATAATCTTTATTTTTATTTTTATTTATATTTAAGAAAAACTCTAGTTTCGTTTTAAGAAAATTGAATATTGTTATGCATTAATTGCATATTGACTTACATATTTGCCACTGTCATGGCTTAATCGGTAGATCGATAGAGTCGCAAAGGTAAGTGCCCGGGTTCGATCCACCATCCGGATCCTAGGTAGCAATTACCGATAGAAGTTCCCCTCCTATAATAGGGCTATGCCCGTGAGGTAAATAAAATATTTATTTTTATAAATATTTTTTTTTATTTATTAGGTTATTTTTAATTTTACCTTTCCTGATAAATTTAGCTTTAATTAATCTTGTAATAATAATTTATTTTTAATTTATTATATTTTAATTTTTACACAGATAGTTTTTATTTTATGAACATGGTTCAATTGTATTAAATCTCTCATTTTGAAAAGTGTTTTTTATAATATTTATTTATAAAATAATTTACTTAATATTTTATTTATTACGCTAAATTTGCTTGCAATCCATCTTGAATATAATTATTGTGTGAATTGGAAACTCGAGGATCACTCGTTGTGGAGCCTCCTTCTTTCCAGCAACATCTGTTTTGTAGAACTCCTTGCCTTCATCTATTTTTCCTGCAGTATTCAATCTTCCTCCCTTTAAGTCCCAGGTCTGCGCCGACCTGAGGAAATTGCGTTAAGAAAGGGACTGGGTGGGTTTACTTTCCTTTTGTTTTTCTTTTTTGTCTTTTTATTTTTTTTTTACCCCCTCCTAGAAAAGGACCCTGCCCGTGAGTGGTGCTGTCGTGCAAAAAAAAAAAAAAAAGGTTATATAGCATCAAAATTTTCATATCCTTGAATTTATTCTTCCATTTTTCATAGATTCTGGCAGTAAATTATCCAAGAATAGAAAGAATTTTTAATGATGTGATGACTGCAAGTAGTTATAGCCTCTATTTTAACAATTATGACGAATACGTCGACCCAACAAACACTTCTATTACAATTATGAAGAACATGATTGAATGTACCACTGGTGAAGACGTTGTGTTCGATATTCCTGTAGTGTATGTTACTACTCAAGAAATTACTACCAATGTTTATCTTCAGGTTTGAATATTATAAATTATAAATGAAATAGTTTCCCATTTATTTTCAAATTGAGTTTAAAATACTATTTTTAAATATTATTATTCATTTTTTGGCATTAAAACATTTTTTTTTTACCATCATAGTATCTTTGAAATATTACAGATCCAATCAAGAGGATTAGTTATTCTTTTCGAGAAATCCGTTGAATTTTCAGGAAGTGACTTACAAATCGATGATAACGACAAACTCATTCCTTTAGAAACAGCTCCAGAAGGTGTAATTCTAGGTTCATTTAACTTTTCAATTACTCTTACTGAAAGTGCTTCTCCTGAAGTATCGGTAAGCCATTACACTTCCTCAAATTTTATAATAAAACTAATTCCTTTTTAGTTTAATTGTTAATTCTTAGTGTTTAGGGAACTTTACATACCTAGTTGTTCTATTAGTTATTAAGCTTGAATTTTATTGTGAATATTTGAACTGCCTCTGCTCAGAATATAAGTTATAGTTTTGAAATATTCAAAACCGACTAATTTTTAAGAGCAAATTTCTTCAGCTCAGTTTTCATTCTCTAGATTCTAGTTTGGTTCGTCAAAGAAGATGGAACTGTTGTGGCAGACTCTATCAATGCGGTTGTTTCTCAATGCCTTTCTCACAAAGTTGACTTTTCCTGGTCAGATCCCAGAGTCGAACCCGGCGAGGAATCTACGCTCACGATCAAAGGGGCCGAAAACTCTCTCTGCAGTATTGGTCAGTATATATATTAGGGATGCACCGGATCTCCGGCTCCGGCTTGCCCGGAGTTCCGGCCTTTTTAAAGATCTCCGGCTCCGGCCGGAGACAACTAGTCTCCGGCTTTCTCCGGCCGGAGACCTATATTTTTAAAAGGTAGTTTTCAAAATAAAAATAGTTATAACTCATTGAAAGTAATAATGAGACATTTGATGAAATAAATTTATTTAGAAGAACTGATTCATATAAAAAGTTAAAAAAAATTATTTTAATATTTTTTTGTTGTAGTGATAATATTAAGTCAAACTAATAACTAATATTAATAACTATAATGATATATAATTAATAATTGAAATAATATAAAGTTGAAAATTGACTAATTATTTTGATAAAAAACTTAAAAGGGTTTGATATCCAAAGTGATCCCTAACAAAAATACACTTTTGATAAACCAGCTTTAAAAAAAATGGCAATAACACGAAAGTTATAAGTAAATGATAATTGGGTAAATAAAAAGAATTTTAAACGCTAAAGCCATTATCTGAACCAAATAGTTCTAAAAAATTAGATATTATACTTAAATCCTTAGATACTTTAGATTATTAATAGAGCTTTTAAAGTTTTAAACAGACCTAACATTTGAAACTAATGATATATGGATCATTTATACTATAAGTATATATATAAGTGTTTGTATTGATTTGTTGATTTGATAGTATATATATATAGATTATATATATATGATGTTTATATATATATCGTATATATATAATTTAATTATATAGATATATATATATCAATTATATTAGTATATATATATAATGATATTATATATATATTATATAATTATAAAGTGGCATGTTCGCACGTTAATCGATACTTTTATATAGAGTATCAGCATCGAATTTATTTTGCAGAAAATTAATTTATATTGTTAAACACAAAGTCAGTGAAAGGAAAGTTAAATAGCTTATGCGTTGCTATTTAGGTAACCATTCTCAAATATTTTTAAAACCAAATGCTCTTAAATTATGAAGAGACAGGAGATGAGCAGAACTATGTTGGAGAGAAGATCGATTTCCTTTTAATTTGCTAAATATTTCCATGCATGGCTAAACATATCTCTCGCTAAATACACTTGATGGTGGAGCCAGCGATATTTCCTAGCTAATCAGGTAAGGATGCAATCGATTGGATAAGTAGAGTGATTTTCTTTCTTCCACACATAACGACGCTATGTGATCAGCATCCGATTTCGTATCATTAAGTGGATGTCTGGCAAAAATTTTTTAATTACAGTAGTTTGAATAGTATTTCTCATTCGATAAGTTGTTTTCATCTCACCTGCTATTCTATACGTTTGGCGATTTTATACTTTTATATCTCTGTTTGATCTAGTTCCACTTAATTTGATTGTATCTGAATATTCTTTTCTTCTAACGGTTTTTCTTGTAGCATGTCATCAGAGCAATTCCCAGAAAATTGAATGTTTCCTTCTCAATATCTGCCGTTTTCATTTTCAGATTCTTCATGTGAATCTATATGAGACTGATCATTTTGATCATCATTTTGTTCATGAGAATCTGAACTTAATGTAATATTTTCTAGGCAGTTAGTAAAGTTTACTTCTTTTGAGGATAGATTTTATTTTATTCTGAATCAATAATATCTAAAGGGAGCTAATTTGTAATTCGTGCCGCAAATTTTGTACTGTTTGCAAATACAATAAAGTTCATTCTCTTTATGTGTACCAAAACGTTCATAAATAATTTGAATAAGTTTCAAAATCTTTACATATTTTTTGTTTTCTACACGGCTAATCCTTCATCAGAGTTTTTTGCTAAATTTTTTGCATGGCATTCTAACTGCAGGTTAACTGTCACAAAATAGGAATCTAGCATCATCAATCACTCGCTCTTTTAGTTAATTCTTCAAAGGTTGTGTAACATTCTAATTATATTCTCCATTAGCTTCCAGTAATTCAGTGATTTGCATTTAAGATATTTAGATTGTTTTTCGAATTTGAAGAATATATTAGTTAATTGCCAATTTTTTGGCTCTATGATGTCCTTTGCAGCATATAATATGATGAATTCTATCTTGTTTCCACATCTTGGGTAAGCTTGTGTATTGGCATATTTTGAGATTTTTGAATTTCAGTTTAACTTAGTGTGTAGCAATTGTGATATGGCATGCCACTAAAATGACTCGTGTGCATTTCTAACAGTAAATGTAATTAGAATTTTATATGAATTTGGAGAAATATATGAGTCATCAATGTTTACTGAATTTGCAATACAGCTGTAATGAATGAATAACGTTCTCATTTATACACCTCAGAGCTGTCGCTCTCGCTCACATATACTTTGGTAATGTTGGTGCATTATCTGTTAGGACAACATGAATATTTTCTTTTTTAAATCCCCACTCTTAAGGCATTTCCTCACTTTTTATGACATATTTTCTGCTAATGACAGAATATACTATAAAGTACTGATTTGCATGTCCCATCTCTTCCCATTGAAAAATCTTACAGATCCAATGCCTGACTGTCAGCTCTATAAAGCTTTCATTGTTATATGAGCAAGTTTCCACATATCTGACCCTTTGAATGATATTGCTGCGCTGATTGAATTTTTCTTACAGGCTATATAGTGTTATTCGCTGTCTTTACCCTGTTTTATATATCTACTGTTGGGGTAATCTCTTCTGAAGAAGTACCTTGCTTGATTGTGAATATTATATTGTGGACAATACGTGGATTAATTGAATTTCTTTAATCCAATGTCTTCACAAAAGTTAAAAATGGCAGATTGTCCACAGCAACTCCTGATTTCCCACAATTCTTGAAATGAAGTTTTGAGTGGGCTCTCTTCTTTATCATTAAGGTCCACATAATCTTTCTTTTTCTGTTATTTCAAGAGTGAAGGCTGCATAAATCTTTTTTAATTGAGATGGTAGAAACTCTGATAGAATGATATATGATGAACATGGATCATCATTTGCTGTGTTCTGTGACTATCTTAGTTTTCTCTTTTTTTTCGGGACCAACTTTTAATCTCTCAGAGATTCATATAATTCTTTTATCTTCAAGATTATGTGGTCTTATCGTTTCTCAAGAATTGAATCAGTATTAAGGTTCTTTTGCGCTATATATTTGAACCTTTTTTGGGTTCCTCTTGATAGTAATGTATTGCAGTAGCGCACAAAAGACTCACTCAGGCTTTGAATACTATTACGCTGACTTTAATCTACAATAGTAATGATTCACTAGAGAATACATAATCTAATCTCAGATACTGTGAATTTAATCTTACAGATTTTCTTAATTATTTTTAAATTAAATCTGTAAAAAATAAAAATAATATATATATTATATATATATAATATATATAGTATATATATATATATAATATATATATATATATATAGTTATATATATATATATATTATAATATACTTATAAGTATATATATATGTGATGATAACTTTATGTGTTGATATATATATATATTATATGATATATATAAATATTATTATTATATATAATATATATTATAATCTCAATAATATATATATATATAATTATATATATATATATATATATAGCTATATATATATATATATATATTATGTATAATATATATCTATATATTATATAATATTATTTATATATATATATATATACTATTACTTAGAGTATTATTTTAACCCCTCTACTGTCATTACATATCTATATATATATATACGTGATTATAATAACTTATATATATATTATATATATATATATATGTAATAGTATATATATTAATTATTATATTATATATATATATATAAATATATATATATAATATAATATATATATATATATAGGGGTATATATATACTATGTGTGTGTGTGTGTGTGTGTGTGTGGTGTGTGTGATAGTGTGTGTTGTGTGTGTATGTAAAGCCTGGATACAGATAAAAGCGATGAGGAGATGGGTGAGGATAAAGATTTGTCAATAATCATCTGCTTGACTTCTTTAATGGATATAATATGACTTTATTGAATATGTAGACAATTAATAAAACGTCTATTGAGACAGCTGGTAAGTGATTAAAAACATAAAAAACAAGCTATCTGAAGTGAGTATAAACACGCCTAGATATAGAGGTCTTAAACTTTAACCATCAGGCTAGTTGTTTAAAATAAAGCTTACTGTACATTACTAACACTTTAATTTACGTGTGATAACAACTCCCAATCTTTCAAAGCTACACATATATTAGTGGCCACTTAGCGACACTCGCAGTTAAGTTCTTGGGCTCACCTGTCTGTCTGTTTTCAACGAACCAGAGCAGTTGTGCCATCTTCTAGTTTTGAAAGGTAACCAGATTTGAGAAAATAAAGCATATACACGAGCTCAAATTTGGTGTATGCAACGTATCACTAAAATTGCTTAAGCTTAATAAAAATAAAATATTGTTTTTTTGTGCATATTTTTGGGGCAACTTTAATCTTACAATAAGAAATGCAAGTAGTTTTTCAAACACGAGCTCAAAATTGGATATACTAAAAGCAGCTATCCCTCATTGAGCAACGTTTCATCTCAAGAAAGAGATGATATTATTCCACAGCCTTCCTATTGGCTCGCGTTCTCCCTCCGCGCTTTCCCCAGACATTTAACGAAAATTCTTTTCTTTTTAACAATGCGCTTTTATTTAACTTTATAATTAATACTTTTCTGATTATTTCATGAAATTTTACACACTAACGGCTAGGCTAGTCTCAGGAGTGTAAATTCGTCTAGGTAGTTACTACTTGGCTGAACACGGACCGAGAAAGGGTTGCAGTAAATGCATGTTTAGAAGTCATCCTTCATATCAATACTAATTATAACTATATTATATTATATATATATTTTATATATATAATATAATATATTATATATATATATATATATATATATAATATATGGCACTAATAATTATATATATATGACTTATATTATATTACTATATATATATATATACATATATTAGAGGTGTATATACATATATATTATAATATAATTAAATATATATATTATATATTATATATATTGTTTATATATATATATATAATAATTATATATATTATATATATATATACTTATATATTATATATATATATAATATTATATACTTTAATATTATAGAAGGTATGTATGCAAATGGAAAAATTTCAATTCCTCCGGCTCGGAATTAAAATATATTCATTTTCGGCCTCCGGCAAAATTACTCTCAACGGCTATATATATATATGTAGTATAATATATATAATGATATATATATATATATATACTATATATATATATATATATATAAATACAATATGCTTGTACATAAATTAATTTGTATAGATTTATATATTAAACCATTTATATATTGACAGTACCTACAATCGAAATTTCATTCTCCGGCCGGAATTAAAATTTTCATTTTTCTGGCCTCCGCAAATTACTCTCCGTGCATCTCTACTATATATTATATATTATAATATATATATATAAAGTATATATATATATATGATATATATTATATAATATATATATATATATTAAGTATCTAATATTATATATATATATATATTATTATATTATATTCATGAAGATTTCTCAGCGTTTGTATAATTTTATGCATGTGACTAAAAACTATAACAGCTAAAAGAAAATTAATAACTTTTTCTTAAGCAGGAGAATTTTTTCGAGAAAATTAAAAAAAATAATAATAACTTTGAAAAATTTAAAATTGTTAAAATGTTGGAAAATTATGATAGTTATCGTTTTTGAGAAGGTACGAAAAGTTCGCAGCGCCAAAGTTGCCATGTTGACTTTTTTATTTAACTAAACGACTCACCCCATGGGTAACGCACAAAGAGTGGAACAGAGTCGGGGTTTCTTCGGCCTACCGGGCGGACGACTGGTGAGACTCGTCTCCCTCTGGTCCACCGTCGGCTCGAACCCCTAAAAAAGAAAAATGAAAATATATTAACATTTTCTCCCGAGCATAATAAAAAAAACAATAATTTGATACTACTCTGCAGAATGGAAAGGTTTAATGAGGGGAAGCGTACGGCTGCCAGACCTAAGATGATACTAATATTTTAGGTGTTATTAATAAATTAGAATAAAATTCATTTTTTATAAGTTTCATTGATGAAATTGCTTGCTTGAAATCAAAAATTGTTATTTATTTCTTAGCTGTTATAGTCTGTTTTAGTAGCATGCATCGTTGCTCGGGACGCTGCCCTATATATATATATAATATATATATATAATATATTTAAGCTATAACTAATTATAATATATATATATATATATATATATAATTATAGCGACATATATATATATACATAATATAATATATATAATATATATATTATGATATATGACGGTGTTGTTTGATTAAAAGTGTTGAAATTCTGTCTGCTG